>JAYKKM010000181.1:0-290000 GCA_035772405.1 Chrysogorgia sp. JL179-B06
AAAACAATGATACGGGGGATGAATTGTTTTGTTTAATAGAATGGTGAATAAGCTGGGTTTCTTCAATGTTCATTATATGACAGAAGCCATTCAGGAATATATACATTTTAATGATTGCCAACCAAAATGTTACACAGGGCAGCCGGAACGAGCAACAAGATAGACCCGCCTCCGCATGGGAAGGGTCTAGGGTTATAGTCTTTCATGGGCCCTTAGATGAAGCTTTCATTCAGTATATGTGTAGGATTGGATTTGCATGGATGGTTATTGTTATTCAGGGGCCCCTTGTTTGGCCTCGGCCCCTGGGGCAGTTGCCTTGGCTGGTCCCCACCCTCTCAACTGGGCTGCCTGTACAGCTTATGGACTATAATTAGGCATACTTGTTGTCGTTGTTTGTGAGTATACCACAAACTGTATATGCACTGCATATTTTGAAAATAAATGGCCATCATTAGATTGAAAGTTGATGAAGTTATCTATTGATTAATAATATACAGTTCATCATTCAAGAAAGATTGGTTGGCAAGCACAAATAAGGGTGTGGGTGGAAAACTGTTTAAAAATAACAGTTTTTAAACCTTAAAAAGCTAGTCGTAAGATGAAATTGAACATATTTAAAAAACCAAAGTAATTTTATTAGGTGGAATTGTTGGCCCAAGTTGATGCGAGTTATTAATAATGTAAAAAAGATTGGTATACTGCTGATAATAGATCTGAAAAATAGGGAGATCATAATGTATTCAAAAGTGTATTTGAAGGCTTTTCAAAACATTAAGATTTCCTATTCTCTGTTGTGTACCAAACTTTATTTTAGTATTTTGTATTATTGTGTGAGTATAATTCCCTTGATTGGAACATTCTCTACTGTTTTTGTGAATGTTTATTCATGATTATACATAACATATAAAACTTCACGAGGTTAGCTGAATTGTAATTTGTAATAATTGTGAATTTTTTTCTAATTTTGACAGAATGATCCAAGAAATACATATAAAGTCAAGTATGTTGATGGACAATTTATTTTTTGTTTATTACATGTTTGTATCACAATTGATTAATTATTATTGATTTATTTTTACCAAAGGACCTATATCATATAAGACATGTTGTACAATATAGTGATTTAGATAAAAAGTATTGATTCTTTATGTTTAAAAATATAAATAATTGAATACTCTGAAAGGTTGGTGGCTGTATTGCCAAAACTTAGTGAAAAATAAATTGGAAATCACTTTGAATTAAAAACATTAATGTTAAACACACAATTAGAGGGTGCATCGTTTAATTTAGTATCGGTCGGATTAATCCAGCCATGATAGGTTTGGATAATTTCACTATCCGGCCTGGATATTTTCTTATTATATGGCATATTAAATTTGTGTTAATTTTAATTCGGATATTGTGTAGTTCCAGAAAAAATCCGATAACCCCCCATGGGGAAGGCAATTTGTCTAGCTACCCCCATACCTCCTCCTGGAGTTTCCTTTTTCACAGTCAAAAACACATTGGACCCCCCCCCCCCCCCCCCCCACCTCTGGAATTTCCGAATTTTCAATGTAATTTAAATGTGAATAGCATAACACGGGATAGCAGCAAAACGTCTTAAAATGGAACGTAATGTAACAGAATAGGGTTCTTTCTGTATACTGCTGTAAGATACAGAATACACAAAGATCAAGGTATTCAGCGCAAGCAAAATTAACTCATAGCAACCTAATGATGCGTGAACCTTGTGGTTTGGACAATTTACAAGACTGACATAAACAACCTAATTATAGATATGCTTTCCTCAACAACGCTTTCCTGAACACACTCCCCTCCTTGACTCATCATGAGTCAAGCATTACTTTCGATTTCCATCTAGAACGAGCGCTGCGTTCCTTGGAGGAGTACTTCTTATTGATTTGGATGCTGTTGCACCTTTTTGCGCAACGTCTACCCGACCCCCCTTTATTTTTCAACTCTAAAGGGTACAGTTTCTGAACTGGTCTCGATAGGTGAATTGGTTTACCCTTCGAAATCAATTTAACTTTCGCGCCTCGGACAACACTATCCATTCCTTTTACTAAAACTCTCTACTACTCCTATTTTCCATTCGCATCTCTTTCTGTCTTCGTCTTGTACCACAACAACGTCACCAACCTCTATTACTCTATCTGATTTAGCGACCTTACCTCTATGGAATTCTCTCAAACTTGTGAGATACTCTCGTCTCCACCTATTCCAAAAGTGCACTAACCTATTACTGAGATATCTAAATTCTAAATCTTGCTGTATATTCCTTAGGACCTATAGCTTCAATGGTTCATCTACTTCGTCTGGTAATGACCTAATTCTCTACCGTATATCAAATGTGATGGTGTTAGTACTTCCTCGCACACATCGTCATGTTCGTACGTCAATGGAGACTGTTGCTAACTCTTCAAACGACAACCTAGCGTTCCCTAAAGTCTTCCTTAAACATGTCTTCACACAGCCTACCATCCTTTCAAAAAATCCGCCCCACCACGGGGCTCTCTCTAGGTGAAACTTCCACTTCACTCTCATATAATCTAAATCTGCCTTTACTTCCGGATGATCAAATAATGCGTTTAATTAAGAGATAAAAAACGTGTCGCGTGTGATTATCGAGTTATAATGGCACGAGAGATGCGTGTAAAACACGAGGCGATAGCCGAGTGTTTTACTAGCTTCTCGAGTGCCATTATAACGCGATAATCACACAAGACAAAGTTTTTTATTTCTTTTATAAAAGAACACCATTATTATTAACAATAAAGCCATGAAAAATGTAGATTTACCTGTTATAAATGACGTTGCTATTGTGCGTAGCTAGGAAGCCTACGATGAAAACACGTTGGCGATGTTAGCGATGAAAATGCACTCAACGGTGCAGTTAAAACATTCTGTTGTGTTAGTACCTTGATTAGCCTTGTATCCAGGTATTCTTTGACTATCTTTTGTGATTTAAACTACTGAAAATCCGTCAAAAATGACAAAATCTACGCGAAGAATCACGTCAGCTTATGCTTTATTGAGTTATAATGCACGGTTTTTGAGCTCAGTAACCAATCAGATAGCGTGTTCTCGCTCATTTACTTCCGGTTATTTTATAATGCCTTTTCAGTTGCCTGAAAGGTTTTCGCGTTATCTGATACTATTAACACTGGCACGCCACACCTCGCAGTAAATCGTCGTAGGCAACGTCTAAAGGCTTCCGCTGACATCTCTTTCAATAGTTCTAAATGTACAGCTCGGGTAGTACAACACGAGAACAACGCAATATAAGCCTTTTTCTGTACTCCCTGATTTGACCTTAGCATAGAGGGGTCCCGCGAAATCAACTCCCACCCTGGAGAATGGCGGTGATTGCTCTTACTCTAAATTCCGGTAATGCTGTATCGGTGGTGCACTAAAAGCCTTCCCTATCAATTTCTTACAAATAATACATTTATTTAAGATCCTTTTAACCTCTTGTCGCCCTTTTGGTACCCAGTATCTTGATCGTTGCTCTGCCAACGTGGCTCTAACTCCACTATGATGGATTCTTTCGTGACATTCCTCTATGATTAACTGGGTAAATTTGTGATGTCGAGGAAGTATAATAGGTCTTCTCGCATCAAATTATAGGTCTGAGTTAACGAGCCTTCCTGTACACCTGAGTACACCACTCACCCTTCTACTAAGCCAAGTTGATTTGACAACTGCTTAAATTTATCGTCACTTTTTACGTCACATTGGACGGCTTTAATCCACTCTATCTCTGCCCGCTTTAACTCCTCAACCTCAAGCTTCCCTTCTTTCTTCCTACTCCTTAGGTTATCTACAACCCGCAATACCCATGCCGTAACGCCCTACAAGCTTTCGGAGCTTAACTATATCTTCCTACATCTATCAATGACGCTACACCCGACTTACTCTGTTCCTTTACGCACATCACTTTTGTAGGATTTCTTTCTTCTTCTTAAGCTTTCTGGCGTTCTAAAAATCTCTACATATATCGGCCACTCATTTTGCTCTCCTGACAACCACTTTGGTCCACACCACCACAGCGCGTGTTCTTTTAGCTGGGGTGCGAGAACCCTACGAGAGCCGATGTCTGCTGGATTATGATCAGTTGAACAGTGTGCCCACTCTTCCTTCTTGGTTTATTTAAGGATCTCATCAACTCTATGGCGCACAAACTGTTTCCATTCGCCCTTATTTTGAATCCAACAGATCGCTGTCTTACTATCTAGCCAAAATCTCACCCCGTCTAACTTCAGCTGTGATTGTAGCGCGTTACGAATCGTACTCATGAGCTGTGCCAATATTCTTGCTGACATCAACTCCAAACGAGGAATCGAGAGTTCTTTCAACGGTGCTACCTTAGTTTTGCTGGCCACTAACCGTACATGGGTTTCCTCATCTTCGGTACGAGTACATCATTTCGGGGGTTTGACCGATCAATCTTCATGTAAGCTAAATATAGTGGACCCAAGAATCTCATGAGATAATTTGTTCAAAATGACGTCCGCTGACCACGACCGTGACACATTGCGGGCTCACATTCCTCTAGCGGGTGTGGTCCCGGACGTAGGGTGTTGTTCTTTCACATCCTGGTAGGTAGCATTCACCTTCTATCTTGTCCTCCTTTTTAACACCCCAATTGTGTTTACCAATTTCAGACAGTTGATTGTGGTAATGTACCCCAATAGGCCATAGCCTTTTCAGGGTTTCGCCCTCTCCAATTTTTTGATCTCTCACACGCTCTTTTCTTTTGCTCCTGGTAGGTCGCGTCGTCTATCACCGTCGAGGAGCTCTCTTTTTCTAGTTTCAGGATCGTACAGATTATGTTGGGTCTAGGTCGTTTTTGTGTAACACACCAACAAGGAGTTTGCTTTGTTTGTGTGTCGCCAATACTTTATTCCACGAGTTTTACAGATTTCACCAAGTTCATGTTTTAACATTTTATCGTACTCCATAAGTTTACCTTAAGTTGTTGACACCCCTACTAGTATTTGTATCACTTTTTTTTCACTCCACTATTTTGTAGTGTCCCAATGCCAACGTGTGTATTCCATCTTCTTAGAATGTGTCTCTTATCATCGTCGGCACTCAATGCGGTCTTGTTGATACGTTCTGTGTACAATTCGTGTTTTCTGCTTCTGATTGTTGTCATCGTTCTAAGTTGACTTGTACCACTTGTTAAGCAGTCTAGATAGTCTTGGTGGGTGATTTTGCTCTTAATCACGTTCTTTTTTACCCCTTTACATTTCTTGACTTCCTCTCTTAGCGTTTTACAACTATATAGTTTTGCTCTTAATCCAACAAACTCTTGGATTTGCTCACCACGTGTTCTCGTCCTTCATCATCCCCAAAACCTTCTTGTTTAACCCCACGGGTATATCGCGACAGGGATGGGTCTTTTCCATAGCCAGAGGTGTCGGAATTTCTCAGGCACATGCGATGCGATGTCTTTGTAAAAGTCTTCAGTCTCTATATCGTTACAGCAGACTATCCGTGTCTGTGAAACATAGTTGTGCGCGCTCACCATACATTGTCTTTATAAAATCATAGTGAAATTCATACATGAGTGTTTTACTCAAGTCTAAGATACTCATTCCCAAGTAGACGGGTTTGTCGAATTTAACCTTTACTCGTCTCATGTGTACAGCGATGAGCGTGTCGCAGAATATAGTTTCTATGGTTATAGTTTGGTTTTGCGACCAGCTTTCGCATTGCGTCCGCGTTCGTCACTAGTTTAATATCGACTCTATTTCTAATATTCTCCATGGTTTTACCAAAGACGCTGTTGTTCATCAATTTGAAAAAGTCTTGCTCAAAGCTATTCTTTGCCTCTGTTCTCAACCGCGTGTTTAACGCAATGTATGGAGCCATCCACGCACTCTCCTCAAACGTTACACCTCTGTGGATCTTAGTCAACCGCATACCCAATCTCAAATACAATTCCAAGTTCTTCTTGTGCAACACATAGTTTTTCTTGTTTGATAAATTAGGGACTAGTTTCTGCACTTTACCAAGGGTTAGTCTCTCTGGCGCTAGGGGGTAATCGTTTATGCGCGTCATGTAGTTCTTTTGGATATTCCAAGTTCCACCTCAAGGATACAGGGGACGTCTCGCCAACTATCCAAGTCTGTCATCCATTTAAAACCATGTGTTGGCAATAGTAGGCTCATTGCCCATCCATAGAGGTTGTTTGCGTCTAGGTAAGCTAGGAACTTTGAGAGCGCAGATGGGTCAAAGTCGCCATTGACGTCGACGTCCTCGCCCCTTAGATATCCCATGTACTTATTGTTTCGCCCTTGCGAGTCTTTTTGTGACTGTAGACACACCACCACGTAGTCCTTTTTCGATCATCAACAACATGTCGTAGTCGGTCAACAACTCTAATTTAGCACCTGTTAACTTGAATAGAGCGTCCCAAGCGAGTCCTGGTGCAGTGTAACACCACGCTGGGTCTAATCCATAATGTTTCAAACATACTTTTCTAAAATTCTCAAAAACGTCCTCCAATAACATCACGTCCGTCTTCAAGTACAAGTCGTGGTAGTCACGCATCGTTTTGCATGTTAAAGTGTCTCCATACGTCTCGTGCGTGTTCATAGTCTTTTGCAGACACACCAGAGTCTGTGAGTTGAGAGTAGAAACTTTCAAATAGGTGGAAGTTGTGTTTCGTCTAGTCTCTTCAACTCGTCCATGTGCTCGTAGGGGTAGACACCTTTACGCGACACCAATTCAAAGTCTCTTTTGTTTGGGAATGCTTTTTGTGTTGCACACAACGCGTTCTTGTCTAGGTTCCCAGAGAGCCTGTCTAAACTTGAAGCCATGAATTTAAAACTATCTATAAATCGGAGCTCTCTCGTGGTGTCCTTCTTCTCCTTTCTCTTATTGTAATAATGGTCGACGACTACCTTTTTACTAAAGCTAATGTATTTCTCTTCGTTGTGTGGTATACAGCTAATATCACCGTCGGTTTCACCCAAAGACTTTACGAATAAGTGTGCATCATAACCAGCGAGATTGTGAAACACAACAGGGATGAATTTTGGGAGCTTATATTGTAGGTTACACTTTGAATGCGCTGCTCCTCTATACTTTCCAGTCAGGTGACAATGGTCTCGTACTTTCATGTTCTTACGATCCTCTGGATCGTCGCTAAACGCACCTTTACACATCCAACATTTATCACTGGCTAGGAACGACTCGTTCTCCCCTTCTCCAAACACCATTGGTTTTCGCAAACTTAAACTTTTTGTAGATTCGTTGGACGGTGCTCTCCAACGCCAACACAAACGATTTGGCCATATCGTCGTTGTCGTCTCTCTTTGTGCACATGACAGGCTCCTCCTGGTGTAGAGTGTCATCATAGCATTTTAAGTGAAAACACCACCCAGACGGAGCGTGGTGTTGATAGGCTGTCGTGTTGCTTTGTTTGGGGTCGCCTCTACAACCCTCGATCTTCTCGACAAACGACTCAAAGTCGGCGTATATCACGAATGGAACCTCTTGCGTTCTCTCCATATGCTTAAACTCCAAGGTTGTGTCTTTTCCTTCAGGCATGACCTTTTTAACAAAGTCTACATCTTTACAATATTCACTATGGACTTTTAAACGCTTTCTCATCACGGAAACCACTTATACATCGACAACAAAACCAACGCTTTGCTTTACGTTTACTTACTTGGCTTTTACACAATCTAGAGAAACTCTTAATCCAAACGTAATGTGAGTTTATTTCACCGTCTTTCGTCTCTTCTCTTAAATATAAAAGATTTATAGTGTTGTCAGTGCTGTCACCTTTAATAAACAACGGATACACTTGCCCCTCTTCAAAACCAAATACGTTTATTTTAATACTATTATTTCTAATAAACGTCTCTATATGGTTAAACGACGTGGGGAATTCTATACCTGTCCAATCGAATTTTTTTGACGTCTCTCGCATCTCCTTGGAGAGTCTATTTCTATTGCTATTTTTTAACATTTTCGCCGCAGTGATGGACCATTTAAAACACTCGTTGTCGTTTATGTTTTTTATGTTCACGAGTGCTTTTTTCTTCTCTAAAAACGGTGGTGTCGCGATGTAGGAAGACCCAGCCAAAGGTGTGAAAGTGTCTACATAAATCTCCAATTGCACAACGTGATGCAATCTCCAATTGCTTCCATTTCGTAAATAAGACGAGAAACTCTCCAAAATCTTCTCCACCATCTTTTTATATAATTCTTCGAGATCTACACCTGGTAATATCGTTTCTGTATGACTATGGAAACCAGACGTGTGCTCTACGTTATCACCACCGGCTACAACCTTTTCCATGACACAGTTTGCTAAAAGTTTCGTCTTGAATCCACCCCTTGCGCTAAGCTCTCTACGCCACAAATCTAAAATGGCCGCTCTCATGCTTCTGTAAAGGGCTTGCAAGTCCAATCCTACAGGCGCGTCAATGGAAAAGGTATCAGAGAACCCATAGAGAGCGCTTTCACTGTGTACTATCTGTGGCGTTGGGATGGGTGGTGGTGACCTCGTTGGACGTTGTGGTTTTCGTTTGGGTGCAGGTGGTGGTGGTTGTGCGGTTCTATACCAACGCGTCGGTATAGAATTATACAAGTCTAGAATTTTGTTCTTTGTTGTATTATATACTTTAGATGTAGCTTTTTGTATTGGTTCAGGTGTCCAAGACGCTAACCAATTAAACCACTCACCTAATCTTTGTTTATACAATTGTCGTTTTGGTCGTGGTGGTGGTGTTGGTCTCGTTCTACACCGTCTATACGGTGTTGGTTTTAATGTACGTTTTGTTGGTTGTGGTGTTGGTGTGTCTAAAAGTGATGTTAAATTTTGTCCAATGTTGTCTTGTTGTTGGCGAATGCCAAGATTAGTGTTCGCCGCAAGTGAGTCATGATCTTCGAGTACCTTTATCAACTCGGCTTTTCGAAGATTATGCCATCTCACAAGTCCCCTACCCTTTGCGATTTCTCGAAGTTCTCTCACAGTCTTACTCTCCATTTTACTAGAGAAAGCGATATCTTTAAACCCCTTGCCATTCATTTTTCTCACCCTATTCATATTAGGTTTCGACGAAATTGGAAAGGAAAAAGTGTCAATTTTCGTACTCTCCATTTGATTAATATAAACATTATCTTTAAAGGTCCTATCAGACACAGAGGGGAATTCCCTTTCTCAATGACCTTTCCGGTGACCGGAAATGTCTATTTTGTTGTGATACGAGACTTGTTGTTTTTTCATTTTTTATTCCTACCCCATTGAAATCTTTTCGCTACATAAGGTCTGTTGGGTCGTGCGGGTGGTTTTGGCGTGACTCTATGCTTTTGTAGCAACTTTATCGATTCTGCTTTCTTCAATTTCGAATATCGACTAAGACCGTTTGCTTTTGCAGTCATTTTCAAATCGCACACAGTCACGGGCATGTCTTTTATAATACAACACCCCAATTTTTCATAACACCATTCTGGCTACAAAATATCCGCTCGTCAAACCAATACCTCCAAGGCGAGCGTTTGATATTTTCGCATCTCTGAACTAGGTTTGTAAAAATCGCCAAGTGTCGGCTCTTTTGTGTACGTTTTATTATTGTATTGAACGCGTTGAATTTTCACCAACATATCCAACGCCTTGTTCGTTTCGTTGATGTCGTTGTCGGCGTCTTCCCACCATTTGCCGTAGACGTTGTATTCTATCTTTATGGGCCGTTTCGTTCTCAAACCATTTCTCCCTCGCTTTAGCTAGTTGCTCCATCGAGTGGTTGTGTCTAACCATTTCTGCAGTGTATTTATTTTTGTCTAACTGTTTGAAGAGCCAGGCTGAAGATGTAAAGGCTAGGGCATTAAAAACAGCTCCAAAAGCGATTGATGCCATTTTATTAATATGGTTTGTAAAATTTGTCTAGAGAGTTGGCGATGATTTTATTACTTACATGATCGGATTTTCCCATCTCGATTCGAGATGAGAATGCGTGTTTTATAGCCTATCTATTTCAAGAGGCTGAGAAAGGATTTTCGGGTATCCACTTTTTATTTTGTGCATACTTTACAAGCAGGATACCTCCAGAGACTGCTGCTCCCAGCTTCAACACCCCTTTAATAGACTCTGGTGTTCCTAGGCTTTCCTTGAACACTTTGCGTGTGGCCATTGATATTGCGACAGCGCCAGTTGTGTAGAGCATCCCGTCGTAGACCTCGTTTGCCAACATTTTCCTATCACTTGGTGTACTCATCTTTATATGTAGTGTTTGTGAAAAAAAAAACTCAAAGTGTTTCCATGTTATCATTTCGTCTTGACGCTTGTGTTGGTTGTCGTTGACCAACTGTCACCGCTGCAACAGCTCTTGCATCTTGTCGTCTATTGTAATATATCGATGCTATGGCCGCCGTGCAACCCGCCAACCCAAATAAGAACCCGTAGTGTACAGAAGGGAGTGAGAATGATGATTCACTTTGTTCTTGTTCTTCTTTTTCTTTTTCAAAGAGTTTTCGAGCTTTTGCAGCCTTTGCCTCTCGAGAAATTGCCGCGAGGCGTTTACCTTGGGCTATTCTTTTCGGGTCTTTAACTTTGACTACAACTGGGGCTGTTATTATCGGTGTGCTAGTAGGTTCACTCATCTTTACTTATAGGTACCGTAAAAGTGATTTTGTAGATGAAAAACAGTAAAATTCGAGTAAATTTCAAGTTGTCTACAAGAATGACTGCACGTCAACGACAAGTTATTTGTGAGCAAGTCGGTGAGGAGACTGAACGTATACTGTACGATGCGTGTCAACAACACAAGCACGATTATCAGGTGTACACTTACGAAAAGTGTGGGCAGATGTTAAAATATCCAAATCGTGAAGACGATGTGCTTTTGGACGTGGCAGAAAACATCACAGGTTGGTCGTCGCGTGTTTATAGAGTTGCAGAGGTGAAAAAAGAAACCGTCGCGTTTCGCGACGGCCCAATCACATGTCGGAAATGTGGTGGAAAAAAATGTGTTTATGACTGTAGACAAACGAGAAGCGCGGACGAGGGAATGTCAGCGTTTGCAACTTGTACTGGATGTGGTTTTGGGTGGAGATTGTCGTGAGAGAAATGATAATGTCAAACTGTGTGACGATGAAATCCATGATGATGGTTTTTCAATTTTTCTAAATTTGTAAACCTATTATGACTACGACAATAAACACATAAAACACGTGTTTTCTTGCATATATTTGTCTATTGCTCTATGCAAGACATCATAATCATTTGATGTAATAACAAGTGCACCATTCATTCTTGCATTCTCCAAGTACTGTCTTTGTTTGCTCGACAGCTCCCATAGCCAGTAGGGCTCTTCAACTCGATTACAAGCGAGTTGTAATGTTTGTGTAGATTGGCAATGGTGATGTCTGATTGTCCTGCTAAATATCCCTTGCGCCACGAGTCAATCCTCTTTTCGCTCGTGTCTTGGTTTTCACCTAAACCAGGCATGAGAAGCGCGTTGGGGTGCCATCGTCTTATATATTTAACCACTTGGTAATGTAAATCTGTTTCGTTTTTTAAGAAAAACTTGTTGTGCAAAAGGAATAGCCTTTGTAAGTGTATAGCTGCCTTGTTTTCTTATGGACTGGAGAACGTCTTCAAAAACCCAATCTCGAAATCTCTCAGCTATTGGTAGTTTTGATCGCATCACCAAACTGTAAAACCCTGCCTCTGTTACAATAATCGTCTTTGGTTGTAAAGAAAATCCGTGACCCTGAAACGGGGTCACGGATACGTCTCGAAATTTTAGTCTATGTTTAGCACTAACGTGCCTTCTAATAGCGTTTTCTGGTTTCTTATACCCCAGGGCTGAAGCTAACTTTCTACCTTCAAAATATATTTTTTTATCCACCCTATTATAAAGTGATGTAACACTCACACACAGGCTGTTGTTTGTAAACCGCTTACAAACCACGCTGTCCATCTTTTATTAGAGAGTCCACAAAAAATTATGCTGAGTCAGCATAATTTAATCGCTTGGAAAAAGTTACACTCTTACACCCCTGAAACGGGGGTATGTGCAAGCCCAAATGGATACGCCAACAACGCCACAAGTAGAGAAAATATACCCGTGCCGCTACTGCAACAGATACTATCCCACAGGTGACAAGCTACAAGAACATTATTCTATTTTCCATAAAATTGGGAAGAAATTTCTACCACATGTACAAAAACACCAACCATGCCAAAGACAAACAGTTTCAACAGGTGTAAAACTATAGTGGGTGTTGAAAACAACTTGATTTGCATCACTTGTGGATATGTTGCCAAGGGCCCCAACAGCGGGAAGATTACACATAAAAATGGCGCACGGCAACATGGCTACGATCACCAAGAAGCGATGTAAAAAGTGTCATGTGGAGGTGGAGAGCAAAGAGGAATTACTGGTACATTTAAAAACTCATAAACGGTTATAGAGTTTTGTTCAACAAAGTGTATTTATTACCACAACGGTAATAAATTATCACGTAATGTGATCAATAGATGGTATCATAAACCAATTGATACTTGTTCTTTTGTTCTCTCACTTGGTGGTTTTTCCACCATCACTCTTTCTTTTATTCTCTTGTACACGCGATCATATTTGTCGACGAGTTTTCCTAGGCTCGGTGCTTGGTCGGTAACAATATCGTCAATGACAACACAATCGCTAAGGAAAATCAACTTTGGAAAATCCCCTCCCCGTAGATACCCACGCAATCGTGTCAGCACTTTCTCATAAGATGTGTACGAAAATTTGCACATCTCCACGTTTCGTGCTATATTGCTCTTACTTGTGTAGGCAGCAACAAGAACGCCAGCGCCTGACAACGTCCCAATTACAATAGGGTTTACTGTGATCCCTCCTGCAATGCCACCGGTCACAACGAGTGCAGCCGCTGTAATGTCTAGAGCCAACTTTTGTCGTTTAAGTTTTTTGTGCTTCCACCGGAAGCACGTGGCTAGTTTGTGATAGAAACAATACAAGTCCATCAACTCTTTCTTTGTCTCTTGCGATATGTTTTGATCAATATGGTTGAATGTAATGACATCCTTCATTTAGTAGACGCGAACTAGTAAATTATTGTCGATGCGACAATAATTATAAGTGATTCCCCAGCATCTTTGAGATATTTTACGTTTGGATGACCTAATCGTAATGGGGGCGATTCGCCCCCATTGTTAATTTGTCTTAAATTCACTCAAATTTGTCTTGTAATCATCGTCAATAATTATAAGTGACTGTAAGACATAAGTTAAGTGAAATATTAGACCTCTCAAAGGGAGGGGCTGCCAACCCCTCCCTTTATAACACACAACCGCGGTGAAACACCGGGGGTGCAAACCTAATGAAATTTACATAAATGTCTCTATTTTACAACACGTCCATGGAAAACGATGTGATCTTTCCAAGTGCTCTTCTAGACTATCAGGAGTGCCGAATGTACACTCACATAAAAAGCAATCCCCTCTTCTCATCCTCTTGCAAGACCCACAATCGCCACACAGTGCGTGAAGGTTGTGCACATTGGACATTTCGTTATGGTGTGGGAATGTGGTCAAGTGCCCAATAACGGTTGCACAAGTCACAAATCTCCTTACACACGATGGGCATTTCTTCCTTATTTTTAAACGAATACTCAACAATCTCTAAACACGCACTATAGAAAGCATACACCCCTCTATACACAGATACTTTATAGGACGCGTCTTGAAAGGACCGAATCCAATATTCCTCTTCTTTCGACACACCATTCTCTTCTGTGAATTTTGCAACAAACCCACGAAATGCTCCACTTGGAACGGGAATGAGAATGTTGCCAGCCGCGCCAGGAACGTAACCAAGTTCTCTCGACATCTCCAATTTCTCGTTGTTGTCCAATGCGAAATCTAACGATGGTATAATGGGGAGGGTGGGAAATTTCTCCCTTAGAAACACAACAAACTGTTTTCTGTGAATCTAGTATCTTTGGAGGATCTATAGTGTATTTTCCTGTCTTGCGAATCGAAGGTAGGACTTCTTCAAAAACCCAATCTTGGAAGACCTCTGCGATGGGTAATCTCGAACGCATTACCAAACTGTAAAAACCCTGTCTCTGGGATAAAAATTGTGTCTGGATGTGGTTTTTCTAGACCCCCCGCAAAGGGTAACGAAAAATTTATCTCACGAACGTGATCTAAAATCGCTTTACGTGTGTTTTTATATCCCAACACCTCAGCGACGTCTTTGGCTTTGAACATCACGACGCCGTCTGTACTTGTTATGATACAAATATTTTTCTCATCAAAAACCTTTGTGACTATCTCCATCTCTACCGTGCTTTTTTTTTTCTTTGGCATAAAAAGAAAAACCACTCCATTTTTATACAAAGTGATCACTAGAACACAAAACGTCTAAAAAGCGCTCCACCAACAACAGAGGCTAAAAGCACTACGACGTTCTCATTATCGCTTGTACTCTCTCTTGCCACGACAACATGTTTTGGCTCTTTCTCGACGACGACAACAGGTTTTGTTTCTTTCTCATGTCCGTCTAGCGTCTCTAGGTGTTGTGATGGATGGGCTGGTGTCGCTGTCTTTTTCGGAGACTCTGCTTTCTTCTTCGCCGTACCAGTGTAATTCACGTTGACGTTGACGCCAAAGGACATTTAGCCAGGGATTGCCTCTTTCAGTATTACCATGTTGCCCGGCGTGAGAATCACGTCGGGTGATATTGCTAAATTAAGAGTCACATGCGTTTCTAGAATCGCCCGACGCATATCACTAATAGTCGTCGTAGTGTCTGTTTGCACGACGACATCTTCTACAAGCTGCCTAAAGACGCCCTGAGTTTGAAGACCACGAGCCCCTCCACCAACCACGCTCCAATGTGTTCGTGCTTGCGCCCCCAACACACAATAAACAAACGCTTCTATAGACGCTTGGAAATATTTCAACCCAATAGATGTGAAACCTGTGGATTTCAAAGGAACGTATTTGGTGTAGTCGCTTTTATATCCAGTCAACAATACGCGAATATTATGCTCACCCACAATACCCTTGCTATCTACAAATCCTTGATAGATAAACTTCCAGGGGATACGTTCGCTCTTTTTATAGATTCCACTTGCGTCAAATTCTCGTGATATCGCTGTCATGCTCTCACCTTTTGCTAATCTTGTTAATATGCGGCGCACAGTGAAATAAACATGGAATCGTGCAATTGTCGTGATGATAGGGTGAACATTAACACTTGGCGTCAAATGCTCTTTACTCACACCGCATGAGAATGTAGCACAATAAATGGCAAAAATCGTTTGGTAGTAATCCAACGAATCGTCCCACTTGCTTTGCTTGTTGTTGACAGTGATCTTGAGTGGAGGTAGTTTGGAGAGAAACGACGCTTTCTCACTCACAAAAACCCTAAAATTATTCACAGGATAATCAAGTGCCTTGATATAAGGAAATTTATCAATCCAATGCACACTATGACCTTCTTTTTTACCAATTGGGAATTGCGGAATCACACCACCACTTTGCCATATTTTAGGAAATCTTGTGTCTGTTTGCAGTGACTCGACCACAGCCAAGTCTTTGTTGTTGTGCAACCATTGCCACATGTTTTTGTCGTTTTTGAATGTGCTGCTGGTGATATCAAAACTAGTCGTCTTGTTTTCTATATAATAAATATCTACACTCGTCACATCACCCTCTTGCGTCATGTTGGACGAAAATTCGAATTTGTCAAGAGTAGCGTGCGGATATTTTTTCACCAGATTCTTTTTGGCGTCGTGGACTGCTTTGGTTGAATTTCGCATAGCCTTGTCATAGTTATCGCCGTAGTATTTACGCGCTAATTTCTCATTACCCGCACCCATTTTAACATTAGGCCAAGCGAAAAATTTTTACACACACACTCTAGTAAAATGGGGATGTATAAGCTTACAGTGTTTATAGAGGGACACAAAAAGATTGTTGTGTTACCAGAGACATTGATAATTGGTAGTGGTAGCACAATATTCGTAAAAACTGCTACTGTCTTTTGGAACTACGACAATGTGTACAAGGGCTACAACGACGAGATTACTTATGATGGTATAGTAATTGTACGTTTTTGAACCAGGTTATTGGTCGTTTCAATCGATTGCTGAAAAAATAAACAAGCTAGGTAAAACTGCATTGACAATAAATGCTCATAATAACACTTGCACCCTTTCCAGTGACAAGGAGATGGTGTTGTGGGATTTTGGTCCTCTCATTGGTTTTGAGAAAAACGCTATAATAGATGCAGGTGACACTCGGTCAAGTCCAAACAAAGTAGAAATCAACCGAGGCCTTCGTTTTATTTCCATTGCGTGTAATATTGTAGACTCTGATAAAAATGTGGACCACGACGATAAAAAGAGCAATGTGATAAAGACATTGCCAGTAATTTCAACGCAATCGTTAAAAGGAAGCGTGTCGCAATATCATGACATTGAAAGTCGTGTGCCTGTAAACAAGGGAACATACTCACAACTAGAATTTACAGTCGTTGGAAACAACGGTGTCAAGGAAATTGGCAGCGTTCTCCTTGAGATTTATATCGATCAATAAGGTAAAAAGGACATGGCTGACCTCAGTGGCTTTAAAAACGAACAAGGTCTTCGCACCATCTACTACAACCCAGCTACTGGCTTCCAATCGGCAGAGCGGCTTTATCAAAAGGCAAGAGAAGCGGGTTTGGCTGTGAGTAGGAAAGCCGTTAAAGAATGGCTTTTGGCCCAAGATACATACACCAGGTACAAACCTGTTGTTAAACGACATAAATTTAGAGCGACTTGGGTGAGTGGATTAGGTGAACAAATTCAAATGGATCTTGTAGACATGGGAAAATATAAAGATAAAAACAAGGGATATTATTGGATTTTGACTGCAATAGAAATTCTCAGTAGGTTTGCGTTTGCCATTCCCGTCTACCGTAAAGACACGAAAAATATGACAACAGCCGTGCAAGAACTACTACAACAATTTCATAGTCGTTTCGACAAGTACCCACAGCTTACACAATTTGATGATGGGTTAGAATTTAAAAACGCCTCAGTGTTAGCACTCTTGGGAAAACATGACATTACGTATTTCTCTACTCAATCTGATAAGAAAGCTGCTGTCGTGGAAAGGTTTAATCGAACGTTAAAGACAGCCATGTGGAAAGTATTCTATTCGGTTGGGACATACAAGTGGCTGGACGTGCTACCTGAGCTTGTCTCCAACTATAACAACACCAAACACAGTAGCATCCATATGCGACCAATAGATGTGAATAAGGAAAACGAAGGACAGGCATGGACTGCATTATTTGGACATGAGTTTGGTGATTTACCAACAGCCAAGTATAGAGTGGGAGACACTGTGCGAGTGTCAAAGTATAAAAATGTTTTCACCAAAGGATACGAGGCAGGGTTCAGTGAGGAGGTGTTTACCATTTCAAAAGTCTTTCCTGGCGATCCTGTCGTTTATGAAATAAACGACCACGAAGGTGAACCTATAGTTGGAAAATTTTACCAAGAGGAATTATCACCTGTAGACAAAAAGGACAATGTCTATAGGGTGGAAAAAATACTAAAACGTAAAACTGTGCGACGAAAGAAAATGAGTCTTGTGAAGTGGAAGGGCTATCCTGCTTCTGCGAACAGTTGGATTGCAAGTGATAGTATCAGGTCCCTATAAGTAAATGGCGGAAGGCGGAGATTTCGATGATCTAGAGCAAGTGCCCCTTTTGGAACGCTACCCAGAGTATGACGATATGAACGATGACCAACTTAGAGAAGAGTTTGACACACTAAATCAACAGCTCGATAATGAAAACGTAAACGACAACAGGTCACGACTCATTTATTTGGACAGAGAGATTGGTGAGACGACGTTTACAGAGGGGCAAGGTGGGAATGTGACTATAACAGATAGGGGAGGAATGACAACTGATGTCCCTGCCGTCGAGTTTGTGGAGAAGGATAAGTTTGGATCTGCTGGTCACACCATAAATAAGTTTATAGTGCAAGAGCATGGTGATGGCTCACGAATAGATCCACATAGTGACGAGTGGTTAAAATTAAAACTAAATTGCTCAACGAGCCCTCGCGGGGAAGTCACCTATAAGGCGAGGGGAGCAAAAGGACAGAGACTTAAAGAGCAAATTGTTCTTAAACTCGATCAAGACGGTAAGCTACAGTATAGCACGACAAAGACTGCCAACACTGCCGTCACCCAATTTAAACAGTCTGTGGAGAAGTCAGTGAGTGAAAGTAAAAGTCGCAGAGCGTCACTAGAAGGCATGCCGATGGTGGAAATACGGCGACAACATAGTAATATATCTGGCCTAAGTGACGCAGAGAACAGAGAATTGAGTGGGGTGTTGAGCCCTGGTGACACTATGGATCCTGCCTCTAGAATTGGTGATCGTGGCGCCTTACAAGCCCAAGCAGACCATTTTCAAGACGTGATTAACGAAACTGGCGCGCAACTAGACGCTGCAGACAGAGAGGGAAGAAACGAAGAGTATATAGACACGGCAGAACGAATAGGTGGGTTGATAGAAGCACGTGATCAAACACTAGCGCAAAGGGATCTCGAAGAAGTGAGAGAGGCTCAAGAACAAGACGTGACAAGACTACAAAGGTTAAAAACATGGCTAAAAGAAAATATGCTAGGTGTAAGTGCTGTAGCTATTGCTATCGCTGGGATTATTACCTCCATCATTGTCGCCGGCCGCAAGGTGTTGGTAAAAGGAGCGCAAGCCACTTCGGCGTTTGCAAAGGCACTCAAGAAAATAGGTGAAAAGCTATTCCCTTTAATCGCGCCAATACTTTCAATAATATCAGCGGCGATTGGTTGGTTCGCCAAAGGTTTAACTTGGCTGTCTAAGAACCTCTGGGCACTAGTTGTTTTCGGTGTACTATTAGTTTACGATATGTACTGGAAAAAGAAAAAAGAGTAAATCGTAAGTCACGACTGAATGTTTTAAATTATGCTGACTCGGCATAATTTCACACAAGCAAGGGTAATTACTCGTTACCCTTTGCGGGGGGTCTAAAATTACTCTCTTGTTATTTTTCACCTTTGTATATATAAAGATGAGTGTGACAACGACAGTATCAAGACGACTAGATCCAGACTATAGAAAAGTGACTCCTGTTCTGTCTACGTTCAAAGGCACTCGCACGCGACATACAGTGACTTGCAACCCAAATAGTGTAAATCCTGGCGAGGAACTTTATATCGAAATTCCACGACTCAAACCAAGTAGTTGTTTAGTGCCTGGCTCTTTGCACCTACTATTTGATTTTACTAACAAAAACACCAAAAGTTGGTTTAAGAACAATCTGGCGCGGGGCTAGTTGAAAGGCTTCAAGTGAAGATGGGTGGGGAGGTAATTTTCGACAATGCATCGGAGAGCGTCTTTGAGACGTACAAAGATTTGTGGCGCTCTAAAAAGGAGCGTGGTGAAATGGTCGAGCATGGAATTGGCACAGAAAACCTAAGAAAGTTAATCTCCAAAGACGACAGTGGTGCAAGCAGTGGCAATGTCGCCAAGGTCGCAGACGGCCTCGTCCACACGATTTACGGGAACAAACAAAAGTTGCCAATCGACAAATCCTAGGTGACCATGGCCTGTATAATCCATTCTCAATGGCAAACGACGTACAATACATTCTAACAATCGCATCAGCTGACAAAGTCATGGTGGCACAGGCAAACGAGGTGGTTGCAGGATTCAGTCTTGATAACCTTGAGCTCGAGTACGAGATTCTGGATAGTGCAGACACTGCCAGTGAAATAGCAGCTGCCTATTCTGCAGGGAAATCACTCGCCTACGATCACGTCACCAAAATGAAGACTGTAGAGTGGAGTAAAGACAGCACGTTGGTCAACGAGACCATTAACTTACCACGACAATCCCTAAAGGCAATAGTAATGCTATTTAGGAGTGCAGCGCGGACCGACAATGAAGAGTTTGTCTACCCAAACATAACTAGCGTAAAGGTTACTGTAGAAGGTGTACCAAATCAAGTGTACTCGCAAGGTATAGGCAAGAATAGATTCTATAGCGAGTCGGCGCGAATATTCTCACAACATGAACCTGACCAACACCTAACACTAAAGTCGTTTTACAAAGACCATTTCTGCTTGACTGTGGACATGCGTAGTATAGAGGATAAAACGGTGTATGGTACAGGCCAGAAGCTCACGTCCACCCAATCGGGGATATTGCTTGAAATCAACAAGACAGCAACAACAGCAAACGTAATGTGTGACATTTATATTGTGAGTGACGCGCTACTAAAGATTGTAGGAAATTCTCTGAGCCAAATCCAGTATTAGAGCGACAAGAGTAAATATGGACACGCCATTTAACATGATTGTGGCAGCTCCAACCTTTGGGGGCAAGACGTTCTATCTCTTGAGAATGCTAGAACAAGAGTACTACAAACATTTCGAGCACATACTAATTATCTGTCCAACATTCGAGTGGAACCGGTCCTATCTAGAGTGGAAATACATACACGATCCAAAACTCGTCGCAATCCCATGCCCACAAGACAGAGTGGACGAAATGTTGAGGTTCGTCGTTGACGTTTACAAAGGAACAAACACGCTCATCGTCCTTGATGATTGTGCTAGTAGCCAAGACGTGAAAAACAGAACATCCGCCCTAGTCTCAGCGGGCTTTAGCGCTCGACATTACGGTCTAAGTGTTATCGTGCTCACACAGCAACTCACCTCAATTTCAAAGCCCTTTCGTGAAAACATAGCAAAGCTTGTCGTTTTCTATCTACCAAGCAAAAAGGACATGTCGGCAATCGCGACCGACTACCTCAACGGCGTGTCAGACGACGAGGTGAAGGAGATTGTCAAAAAGCTAAAAACGCATAAATACGCGCGACTTGAGATCAACTTGCGCCATCCGTACAATTACGTTTTGAAAACACCATGATTTTTAACAAACTCTATAATAAATATGAACAACACCGCAGTAGACGATTTGTTAAACGAGCCACAAACAGAAGCGTCTGCAACAGAAGAACCCCCAACAACCGCAAGTGCCAATGTCGACAACACTGACTATATTGGTGAAAAGCGCAGCGAGCTCCTCAAGGCGTCGGCAGAGGGTGAGATCGAGCACTCACAGAAATACATCAAAAAAGCATCTGCGCGAGTAATTGAAAAACTACACGCAGAATTGGAGGCTGCGCGTATGGAAAAAGCAAATGCTTTTCCTAACAGACATGTTGCTGAGCAAATACGCAGACCTACTTGGTGGCCTCGACGCTATCGAAAGCAGCGAAGAATTGACACGAGATTTGCAACGAGACGCGTTGTTGAGGCGGGATGTAAACTCGTTAGTGAGTCACCTCACTCCATTTCTACCCTTTTTAGGGATTCTAAGTGGGGGTGCAACTACAGCACAGCATATTTTCAAACACACAAAAAGTGAACATAAAAGTGATGTTGTCAACGAGAACGAATAAAAATTATGCGCACACACACGTGTCTCCCAACACGCAATCGTGTTGAGAAACTATAATGTGGTCTAAAGATATAATCTAGTGTAATATAAAATGGGTTGTACACACGAGGGCAAAATTGAGTTTTGCGCACAAGGCCACAGGTTTTGTGAAGATTGTGGTTACATTGGCCCATACCGTCCTCAACATTGGCCCGATTTCACACGACCACCAAAGCCAAAAACCCTTTGGGGACAAGACGTTTTTGACGATCCCCTGCTCGAGTTGGATCTGGGTTTGGATGATGTCGAAAGTTTGGATAGGATATATTATAATGTGGAGGCTGCCTACCACAAGACGAGTATCAGAGCCAAAAATAGGCGGTGTGTGTTGGCGTTGTGCTTTTGTGAGTATAAAAAACCTAAACAACCCCTAGAGTATTACGCAAAACTAATGCGTGTCGAAATAACAGAAGTGGAAAAATGGAAGGATCTCTACCACAAAGCAAATCCACCCAAAACAACATGAGAACCAAATCCTTAACAAAATCTTGGGAAACCCCCGACCGGAAGTGACGTCATGGGAATTTCCCCAGAAAAAAAAATGGGAATTCCCCCAATAAAAAACTTTTGGACCGGAAGTGACGTCATGGGAATTTCCCAGAAAAAAAAATGGGGATTCCCCCAATAAAAAACTTTTGGGTCCACTATATTTAGCTTACATGAAGATTGATCGGTCAAACCCCCGAAATGATGTACTGGTACGATATACAAAATAAACTACCGCGCAATACGCTTTTTTGCTCGTGTCGCCAAATCCGTGTAGATAGCCTTCTCTTACTCTCTCTTTACTGGACGCATAAAGACATCGATTGATGATAAATTCTTTGGTTTCTGACAACCCCTGAACCCATTTGTCAAATGTTGTCTTAATTTCCCCCGTGAGTACATCGTCCCAATCTAACTTACGGCTACAAATCTGCTGGAAAAGTATTTTCATGCTTACTGTTACTGGGCTCATTATCCCTAAGGGGTCAAAGAGACTGGCCAACAAACTCAAAATGTTTCGTTTGGTTGGTTCTAATTATTTTGCCTTTTCGACAACATGCACGAGACTAAAATGAATGGTATCTGCCTCACAATTCCAAGCCAAACCTAAAACCTTCTCTTCCTTTGCCACTCCTTGTGGTCTTAATTGCGCCTTCGCATACGTTTCCTCATCTTCTAATCTGCTAACCACTTCCTGTTTTTTCTCACACACTGCCTCGCTCAAACTGATCTTCCGTCTCAACTCTAGATCATTCGTTTTCCATTTGCGCCGTCTGAAACCAACGTATGCCATCCTTTCCTTTTCCTTAGTATACAATGCATACGCTTTAGTAGTCGAACTTTCTCCCGTTATCAAATCATCCACATAAAATCCCTCTACCATGCATTCTCTTCACAAAATTCGCGTTTTTATCGGCAAATGTACTCAAATGAAGCCTAATCGTGCCGTGCCGTTCAACAGAAATGGCGAAGCATTCAACCCAAATACAACACGACAAAACCGATAACATACAGTGCTAGATTTATCAGCATTCAATTCATCTACCCACAAGAACCTTAGACAATCGCGATCTTGTTTATCTACTGTTATGTTCAAGAATGCTTTCTCGATGTCGCCGACAAGTGCGATCGGGTTTTCCCTAAACCTAATAAGGATATCAAATAACAACGGATTAAGAGATGGCCTGGTATGTAAACAATCATTCAGGGACGTCCCGTTTTTTTCTTTTGACGAAGCATCGTATACAATTCTGAGCTTTGTGGTTGTTGCCTCTCTGCGAATTACTGCTTGGTGTGGTAAGTAGTGTACCTTATCTGCTTGTTCTAACTCTACCACCTTCTCTATCACTCCACTGCTCAGCTGATCTTTAATTATAGAGTTATACTCTTCTAACACTTCCGGTTCCTTCTTTAATCTCCTCAACTGACTATTCATTCGCGCTAAGCTATTTGCGTAATTGCTGGGTAATGTGTCATGGTAGCTTAACTGAATATCTACCGTCAACTAACTGTATGTCATTCTCGAATGTCTCGTGTACTTCGTCACTTACCTTGATACCTAAACTCTCTAGGTCCCATAAATTGTTAACTGCGCGCTCTAAACTGCTTTTGTCTGATGTTACGCTCTCTAGACCTACACGATTAACTGACACGTCCTGTTTCCGTTTCGTTTGTTTTCGTTTCAGGGGCCCTGATAACACCCATCCGAGCTCAGTTTCAACTGCTACCGGTTCCTCAGGCTCCCCCCGTTTCGTGGACCCTCCCTGAAATTTCCAAAGATAATCCGAACCTATCAACAAATCAATCTCAAGTTCCTCCTTGGAACGACAGACGTCAGAAAACCACAGGTTACGTAAATGCGGAAAATATTTTTTCACGACCTCAACGTGCTCGTTACTTATGCGTGAAATCTCAGGCACGACATAAGCTTCGAGCCTCAAACTCTTACTTTCGTGAAGAGGCATTACGTCGATCTGAACAACTTCCCGCAGTCCTGACTCCTTGGTCTTCTCACCGAACGTGCTAATATTTAGCCACTCTTTTCTTACCACTCCTAAACCATGCGCGCTTGCTGCCCTAGCAGTAATAAATGACCTATGACTCCCTGAGTCGAACAATATTCTTACTCTGGTATTCCTCTTCCCCTTAATTAAAGCTTGGGCAGTCTGGAGGGCAACCCTAGTACTTGTTCCTACAAGCATGCCACTAGCTTTAGGGGTAGTTACTGCATTTACTAAAGTTTTTCCATCTCCACTCCCATCAATTTCTCGCACTTACTCACACAAACAACTATGATGCCCACCCTTACATATTTTACACTTAACTACTACGTTACAATCACAAGCACGGTGCCCTTTCTCTATACAATTAAAACATCTACCATATCTACGTATTAATTGCTTACGTTCCTTAATGTCTGTGACTCTTCTGCAGTCTTCGTGTAGGTGGTTTCCTCTACAAAACGCACACCTTTCTCCCCCATCTTTGGTAATGAGGGCACTTGCGCTCGACGGTGTCGTTTCCGATTATCGTCTTGCCACGCTTTCACTTGAGGGGTCAAGCGGTAGTCTTCCCTCAACTCGACTTCTCGCAGGAGGGCTTTCAACATTTGGTCTAGAGTCCATTCCAAATAGTTCTCTCCTCTAGTAATCGTTAGCCTCAATGAATCTGTCAATTTCTCCAGCAACGACGGCACCACGATACTAGAGTAGGTTTTCTCATCTACTCCCAGCGCTACCAGACCACGGTGCTGTACTTCCACTGTGTCGAACAGGATTCTCAGCCCACGGACGTCCTTTTCTCCGTAAACAGGCGCCACTTTTAACAGTTCGTTAATGTAGGCCCTCTCAATCGCCGTCTTTTTACCGACCTTCGTTTTAACAATTCTACTGCCGCGTCGTAATTGTCAGACGTCAGAGAAAAACCAGCGATACTCGTTCTGGCAGAACCATCAACCAGTCCGCGTAGATAAGAAAACTTATCTATTTTGGACAGTGTTTCGTTTTCATGAATGGCGCTGCTGTAAGAGTCCCAGAACTCTTGCCATTCGTTTACCTTTCCCGAGAACATTCTCACCTCGAGTTTTGGCAATCTTGCTTTGCAGTTTTTAGCTGTCGCTGTTGTCGGAATACTCATTTCGGTCATCGTAGTTTCTGGGCTACCTTGTGTGGTCGACGGATTCACACTTTCGCTACCCAACACGTCTCTCGCCTTCATCACCATTTCTTGCATTCGCAGTCTCAAGCCCTCGGCTTCTTCTATTTCTTCCGTTAAGCTTTCGTCTTCCGTGGTATCTTCTTCGGAAAGAAGTTCTAAGATCTCATCATCTAGCTTCTTCAGCGTCTCCATTTTTTCTTCCAACGCTACTTTTCTCGAGGCTAGCACACACTTTCTCTCATTGTCATAACCTTCAACGATCTCGTTCGTTGAGTCAATGAGTTTTACTGCATGGCTCCGATGACCTCCACGAACTTTTCTTTTCTTTGCTAGGTCAGACATTTCGTTGGTCTATGTTACACTTCAACAGTTTAGATACTTTCTATCGGCCACGGCTCGCTGCACTAGTGTCTTTCTATCCGGCTCGAAGGATCAGTTGTCTGAATTTCTCCACTGCGTTAAGGAGAATCTTCTCACGCTGGTTCGCATACACAAACAAGGGACTGTATCTTTCTTTCTTCTACTTTTAATTCAACAATTCATATTACATCGACATCGTTCACGATCTAACACTCGTTCGCTCTCTCGCAATCTCCTTCCTTATCTACCCTACTTACGGAAATACATACCTATATTTACAACGTCACTACATTTACCACAACAGTGTTCCGTTTCCTATTTACTACAACCGATTTATATATTGATAGTTATAACAATTTATCTTCCCATTGACTATGCCAAGTTCGTTCAATGACCTATGTCATTGCATAGTCATTGCGGTAACTAACTAACCACGAAATTAATCTTATACACCCTATTCCTATGCGTCATAGGAACTTGGGATAGCAACCTAATGATGCGTGAACCTTGTGGTTTGGACAATTTACAAGACTGACATAAACAACCTAATTATAGATATGCTTTCCTCAACAACGCTTTCCTCAACACTTGCGAAATTTCGGTCGTCCACAAAAACTATGGAGAGAAACACTGAAAAATATTGCGCCAATGGTTTGTTGTGTTAAACCGCCATTAATGGCGTCAACAATGTGATGAGTCATGGATGAGTCGCGGAGTGAAGTCGATACTAACTTGGAAAGTAAACTGACTTAATCAACATGATTTTACTCATATTTCTCAGAGCAAGTACAAGACAAAAGCAATTGTTGATCACCTTGAATCTTTTAATTCCTCCCAGTCGCTATAACGTGGCGCAAACATTTAGGACAAAGATTTAATAGTTGCATTGCCGACTATCGGTAGCAATTACGGGCCGTAATATCTAAAATATAAAGACTACGACACAGTAAAAACATGTTCTATCTTCATTTTGTTACACTGTGTTAAATATACAATCAGTAGAAAGATATTTTATCAAATATGTGACAACTTCGATGACCATCTGGAAAATTAAGACAACTCTGACCCCCCCTCTTCGGAAATTTCAGTGTCCAACATGAACCTCAGATTCTTATGGTAAGCGTTATGTATGTCTATAAAATGTGTTGCTATGCTGCAAGTTCTCTTATTATGTTTAATATGAGATTTATAGTTGGCAAGACGCGTCTTAAAATTGATCCAATACCCCGCTGTAACCCGCAAACTACACATTCAGCCAAGTAAACCACATTCGTAGACTTGCAACTCAATGATTTCCGGATGGTGAATGTCCGACCAGTTACAGCTGAACGAATTGATATACAGGCATTTAAAACTCTTTACAGCAATCACATCGCTTTGCTGTGCACTTAAAGCAACCTTTCATTTCCCTCTGGATATTCTTGTATGGATTCGATGGTGCCAGAAGTTGACCCGAACTTGCAATTTACTATAGATGTAGGCAAGCGTATAGCCTGCATTACCTTGATCTGCATATTACCATCGTTAATAATCGATTAGAAACTTCCGTTTACAGCAAGCCAACCGATGCCCATTTGTATTTGCATGCCAAGTCATCGCATCCAAAGTCATGAATAAAAGGAATAGCAAAGGGTGTGGCTTTACGCATACGTCGAATATGTTCAAGTGATGCTGATTTCAAGGAAAAGAACGCTCGTTATGCTGAATATCTTATCGATTGCGGACACGATCGAATACATGTTTGCAAAGTTTTTGAGGAGGTTGAGAAAATGTCGCGCACAGAAGCTCGTAAAAGCAAGAAAAAACAAACTGGACATCCATGTATTTTTGTAACAACAGGTACATTTAACCCGCTTGCTCCGGATATTGGAAAGATTCTGCGTAAACATCGATCAATTGTAGAGGATGATGAACGTGCTAAGCTAATACTTCCTGAGTCGTGAAAGAACTTAATTCTGGCACCATCGAATCCATACAAGAATACCCAGAGGGAAATGAAAGGTTGCTTTAAGTGCACAGCAAAGCGATGTGATTGCTGTAAAGAGTTTTTAAATGCCTGTACATTAATTCGTTCAGCTGTAACTGGTCGGACATTCACCATCCGGAAATCATTGAGTTGCAAGTCTACGAATGTGGTTTACTTGGCTGAATGTGTAGTTTGCGGGTTACAGGGTGTTGGATCAACCAGCATAGCAACACATTTTATAGACATACATAACGCTTGCCATAAGAATCTGAGGTTCACTTTGATCGACCGGCCAAGAACATAACAATTTAAGGTTTTGTGAGAACTTTTGGATAGGTACATTATTAACAAATTTAAAAGGATTGAATGCGAGTCATGACTTCGTACAACAATGATTGTTTTTAACTGTCATTTAACTTCCGTTTTAACTCATTAGTATGTTGTTTAACTCATTAGTATTTTAATTACCATATTGTAATATACTATATATTAGAATAATTATTCGGTTATTTTATTGTTGACCTGAGGAAGGCTGTGACATGCAGCCGAAAATTTGTCAATAAAGTTTTAAGTTCGCTTTAGTAGTGGCAATGTATTTGTTTAATATATATATATATATATATATATATATATATATATATATATATATATATATATATATATATATATATATTATATATATATATATATATATATATATATATATATATATATATATATATATATATATATATATATATATATATATATATATATATATATATATATATATATATATATATATATATATATATATATATATATATATATATATAATATTAATATAATTATATATATATATATATAAGAGAGTAGTAAAAAAGTAGAGTGCTGCGTAGACAGTGTTTTGAATATATAGCAAAGTGAAAAGGTGGTAAACTGCCAAGAATTTAGTGACGAGATACTGACGTTTCGAGCGGAGCCCTTCATCAGAGCCCTTCATGGCATCATTCCTTTTTCTTGCGGCCGTTCCCGCTGTAACACATGCCCTTTTCTCAATCCCACTACAGTTATTACTGCCCCCAAATTCGACCACACAATCCGTCATGCTTTTTCATGCACGTCCACCAACATAATTTATTGCATTTCTTGCGATAAATGCCCTAAAATCTACATCGGTGAAACTGGGCTACGCCTTTCAGACAGGTTTGCTGAACATCTTCGTTCCGTGAGGATCAATGATGGTGACAAACCTGTAGCCCGCCATTTCAACAGCTCCAACCATTTGGTTTCAGACATTAAAGTCTGTGCCATCCTTCCCATTTCCGGTGGCAACGATAACCGCAAGCGGCAAGAGAAGCGTCTCATTTTTAAACTTGGCACCACACATCCTCTTGGTCTTAACGAACGTTTTTCTTTTATTTAATTTCGTAAAAACTTTTTGTCATTTTATTTTGCTTGGAACTTTTTATTATTAGCTTATGAACTTTTTATTATTAGCTTATGCTCATTCCTTTTCAAGTCTTTGTTTCTATTATTATCGCCTAATCCCCTTGAATATTGGACCTGTCATTTATCCCACCCCCTCAGTCTGCTTATTGATCGACTGTAAAAATAGTAAATGACTTAACTTTTCCCATCTCATTAATTATTAGTTAGTTTATTTCCCGTGCATTTGATTGGCTACTTTTCTACCTGTGACACCCTTTTGGCATATATATAAGCCCTACTTATTTTATTTCATCTCGTCTTACTCTGATGAAGGGCTCCGCTCGAAACGTCAGTATCTCGTCACTAAATTCTTGGCAGTTTACCACCTTTTCACTTTGCTATATATATATATATATATATATATATATATATATATATATATTAATTATTAATATTACCATTCTGAAGTTCTCATTTTTTGCTATTTCAGCATCTTCTTCGGTATATGGATCTTCCAATATTTATCATGTTGCTGGTACTGTATGCTGATATGTTCAACTACATAATTATTATTGTTAGTCTTGTTTTTAGTTACAAATTGTTCTGTCACTTTTAGGTCCACAGGTACATGAGTAGCTTACAGTATATTATTGGGTGTAATTCGGCCAATCTACAAAATTCTATATGATAATATTTTGAATTTGTCATGTATATGTAGTTATTGTATTTTCACTCACTCAATTACAAAACGAATGTGCTTGCAAATAACTTCTGCAAGTGAAATTGTGAACACAGACTTGGTATTGTGTGCATATGAAATTATTCATATTAATTTTTGATACATTTAAAGGGACACTCCACCCCTGTCATATAAAAATTGAAGGCGTCTAAATTGGGTGCGAATTTAGGCGTGCGATGACGTCATAACGTCTTGTTGATGACGTCATAACGTATTGTTGAGGTAATAACGTTGTTTCTTAAAAATATACTAAACGCAGTTTTCAACAATTCTCTTCTTTATTTTCTATTCTAGTGACAAGTACGTAGCTTTACATGTTAAAATTGAATCTGCTAAAGATATTTGACAAAACGAATAAATCAAATTACTAGATAATTTCAGTCTTGAGTGCCAGACAGTTTGTAGCCATTTTATTTTACAACAACATACAGAAACAACACAACTAAATGGTTCTTCAATCGTTCTTAATCATAAATTGTCATCTACAGCCTAATCATCTTCAGATGAACTGTGGTAATCAGTGACTTTGGCGTTTGTATCCTCAGTTTCGTCAGACAAGGGATCTTCGTCATAGAAGTAAATTTCGATTGGATTTGAAGTACTTTGCTTTATAATTAAGCGCATCTCCTTTGCATAACTTATAGTTTAAAATATTATTATTACAGATTAAATTTGCACGAAAGACACTCGGGGAATCCTACTTACGGAAAACATGCGTAACATTGCTTATAGTTCGGATTGATATAGGAATTTGAAAGTTCAATTAGCAGTACCTGGTTTGAATTTTCCGTATTTCTTTAGTATGACAAAATAAATATAATTTATTGCTAGACCATTGACTAAAACATTTTTAGGATTTGGATATGGCAAACCTATTTTGTTATTTTGTTATTGTTCCTGCATTGTGTCGGACCGTCGCCGTTATTCGTGCTCGATTTTCCCGTTGTTGGACACTGCTTATTAAAGTCTTATCTTGTTTGTTTGTTTGTTTGTTAAATTACATTATCACTGCCAGAGGGCTTATACACGTGTCTCAACGCCCGCTAAAAACACAAACATTTGCATACCGGAGTGTATATCCGTGCAGTTTATTATAGTTTTGAACGAATATGAAAGAAAATGAAACAGATGCGAGACGACTTTCTAGTTTCGTATTTTTGCACACGCATGTAGTGTCACTCAACATCTGGTACACACAACACTTTATTTTTATATTCATACAGACGCACATGGATAAAAACGTTATTATGTTGTACTTCAGTTCATTTTGTTATTTTGTTATTGTTCCTGCATTGTGTCGGACCGGTTCGTTTGTTTGTTTGTTTGTTTGTTTGTTTGTTTGTTTGTTTGTTTGTTTGTTTGTTGGCAGTGATAATGCCACTACTTGTAGCTGAGAAACAAGAGTCAAAAGTTAAACTTGACCGAAAGATTTTAGCTAGGCATAAATTATAACGTAATATAAGAGCGTATATTTTACCTACTAGGCGTGCGATGAATCGCACACCTAGGTAATTTTAGGCGTGTGTCAAGGCGCGTGCGATCGCACACCTCGTACGACAAAGCCTTTTCTTAAATGAAAGTTCTTTGTCACCTCACATATGAATGGGTATTAGTTTTTTTCTAATCTTTTTAGTTTTAAGGTGGCTCCCTACCTTTATATCATAGGGGTCTGGTATCTAATCTCGCGACGTGCGTGATTCGTGTATAAAATTACGAACGCGAGAAATTTGCGTGTAACGTCCACGCAAAAAGTAAACATAAAGCATTCAAAAATGCCTACATTTCCAAGTTTATTTCGCTTTATAAAAACAAATTTTCGCGGTTTCATTTATGGGTTAAAAAATGGGTTAAAAGTCAATTATGACATGAGTTCGTTTGTGAGACAACTCTCAAACTGCGAATCCTACCGGCGGAAAGAACCATTCATTGATCAGCGATGGCGAAAACTCGGCATAAAAAACACCACATTTTCTGGGATTTGTGGCTTGTTTATTCGGAGTTTTTTTGGGAATTAAGCTTAACGCGGCTGGAGACGATGGAGTGATACACAGGCATCCAGGTTGCTACACTCTATACAAGAAGCTAAAGCTGACATGAATACATGATACAAGATTAGCTAAAGCTCGACAAGCGCCATAATTTACTTCAAACATTTGTTGGTAATCTTTATCAGCCAAAGGATAGTAATAGTCCTCTAACTCAGGGTATGGATCAAAAACTTGCTGCTAGTGGTCTTTCGTACGACATTCTGTTGACTTTGTGCAAGAAATTTGGAGAACCACGAGTTATCGTTGTCTTGCCATTGTGCTAACAACAAGCCAATATGAAAGCCGAGCACGAGTCACGAAGAGCAAAAAGACACTAGGAAATATCGTTCAATATCTTAAATCAAACTACATAATTCATGAATATAAGACAGATAAGCCTCTTCTTTTGTCTTTACCACGTAAAGTAATTTCTAGATGGCCAACGTCCAAACAAAAATATATGCATTTCTGATTTGCCATAAAGCGTGGAATACGCGTGTTTTCCAAACTGCGCCTGCAATTTTATGCACGCGCATGACAAACCATTGATCTTGTGGGGTCTCCAAAGTATTCTGGCACCTTCCCATATGTTAATTGCAACGGCATTCGCCAAAACGCCTGGTAACATATCCTAAAATTTGGCAGAGCAATAGAGTAATGCACGGAGGTTTTGTTGAAGAAATTTAAGAAAATTCTGTAGAACCAAAATAAAGAAAACAGCGATTTTTTATACAGCGAGAACCTCTCTACAGAATTTTTTATTTTTCACATGGAGTTTCAAAATCATAAATAATCTAACATTAGCGCAAAAAATTTGGGGGTCACCAGGCTTATTACTGAAATATAAGTCAAAATGGTATATAAATGTGATATTTTTGAAAATTATAAAAGCCCATGGTTGCCATGGTAACACATGCTTTTGTTACTCTTTTGTGCCATGTTTGGTTATACTCATATTAGTATAAAATAATGTCAATCGGTGCTCCATCAAACCTGCTAAGCCCTCGAACTGTAGGGAGCCACCTTAAAGAAATTTGGCTTTGTTTATTTTTGGTAAATTGAAAGTCGCCATTTTGTTCTGATTGCGGCGAGTGCGGTTGATCCATTATTTTTTTGACATCATTGAGTGATAGAAACACTAAACAAAGAAACCCTTCACAATAGCATGACAATAACGTGGTTTTTAGTCTATTGTACAGATTTCTATTCACACTATTGTGAAGGATTTATTTTCATAGTGTTTCTATCACTCATTGACGTCAAAAATTAACAGGAGCGACCGTATTAATAATCTTGGAGACAGCTGGCAAGATAGACATTGGTCGATAATTATCCATATCAATCTTATTGCCTGATTTGAACAGGGCAATTACTTTTGCTGTTTTCCACTTACTGGGATATACACCCGTACAAATAGATAATATCTAAAGTAAATGGTTTGAACCTAGGAGTATCATTAGATGTGTGAAGTTGATCATCCAGGTTGTTGTAGACTTAAAGTGTATATGAAATGAAAATTTTTATGATTGTATTTGAAAGAACGCTAAAATTAATGAAAAATGGCTTTTACATGCCTTTTATATCATATTACGTTCTTGAGTTATAACGCTTTATGTAATTTGAACTATGACGTCACAAGTGTGACACAGCATGACAACACATCTGATAATCAGGTATATCTTCAGACTGGTTGCACTAAACTGCCTCAAACTTTGCAGACATACTCAGTCAACAAAACTAAACATTGCTATAGTTTTTATGTAGTTGCTATGGTAACAGATTAGTTTCCAGGCCACTTTCTTTCTTTAAAATAAATGTTTGTTTTCCACCACATAGCAAGCAACTTTTAACGTTTTTACCAGTTGGTATCTTTTCTGTCTAATTCTCAATGCATGAAGACAGTTTAAAACAAAATACATTGCCTTAGACAAAGAGAGCCTGGGAACTAATCTATTACCATGGTAACCACATAAGAATCAAAACTATGCTTGGATTTGTTGACGGAGTAAGTCCGCAAAGTTTGAGCCAGTTTAATCTAAACAGTCTGAAGATATACCTGATTTTCAGTTGTGTTGTGATGCTGTGTCACACTTGTGACGTCATAGTTCAAATTACATAAAGCGTTATAACTCAAGAACGCGATAAGATATGAAAGACATGTCAAAGCCATTTTTCATTAATTTTAGCGTTCTATCAAATACATTCATAAAAATTTTCATTTCATATACACTTTAAAGGTCAACTATACCTTTTGAGGTTCTATTTTGTTCCGAAAGATATATCATCTAACTTTGTAAAAGTGAAGAAAAAAATGAATTTCATGATATAGCACAGGATTTATAAAGGAGTATTTCTTCGGATCTCTTGTTGCACGACCGCGTTTTGAGAAGAATGGCACTATTACCGGTATGACGTCATAGTGTCATACTGGTAATAGGTTTATTGAACAAAATAATATTCCAGTGCTTGATATTTGGTTTGTCACTTATCACTCACCCAAGAGTAAACAGTATTCCAAACTTCACTAAAATAAAACCAAAATATACAGTATTTTCTCGCCGTATGACATCATTATGACATCACTTACCGGTAGTACCAGGCTTTCTTCCGACGCGGTCGTTGTTCAACTAAGTTTAGCAAAAGGGCTGAAAAATCGATCTTTAACAGATCATAAAAGCAGAACCGAGTAACCAATCTGAATTATTTCTTCGGTTTTGAATTGAACTTTTCCGATTCTAACGAAAAATAGAATAACCTCAAAAGGTATAGTTGACCTTTAAGAAAGACTCTCATATATATAGAATCACATAGCTGAACACCACGTAACTTCACACATCTAGATAATAATAACCTGATATTATAAGATGGGCGATTTTTAGGCCACGATAGACCTGGACATGTTCGAGTAGTAGTAGTGTCAGTGAACTAATGAACAATGCTTGTCCTCGTCAGTGTTGCCAAGTCAAGTTTCGTAAAAATCCCAATAAAGGTCTGAAAATATCCCAAGATTCCCTATTTTTTACCAATAAATCCCAAGGTTCACCACAGGTTCACAGCTTCATTTCCTGACTAGTTCCCAGGTCTCTATAGCCGTTTGAGTACTCTCTCCGACTCAAATAACCGAGAGACAAGAGCTTTTAAATAGAAAATCTATTTCTTTAGTTAAACCATGGATAGTAAATAGACTGGATAGGAAACTAAGATCACGTGCGACGTTTCCAGCATGCTGATTGGTTTAGACACCAGTTGATGGCGTTTGGTCGCGTGAAAACCTAGTTGCAAATCGTGACGTAACAAAAACACCATAAATCGCAACGTTTAGCGATAATACAGCTAAAAATTACAGTCAAACTGCCAAAAAATATCACAATGCTACTTTACGATGGAATATCCGACTACCATTACTCATTTTAGGCGAAAAGATCCAACTTTAGACGGTGAAAAACGCGTCCCAAATTTCAACTAAAACAACGGTAGTTTTGCGACGCCAGTTTCTTCACCACAAAACGAAAACAGCTGAAACAAAGACGAACAACATTTACCTCGATCATTTGGTCGTGGCTTAGGCAGGTTTGTAAGACGATGAAACATTTTGGAATCTCAATATAGCTACTATGAATGCGAAAATATGGAGACGTCGAAGAGAAACTCAGTAAAATCTGTGTATTCGTGACATCTTCGTGACATCACGAATTGCAACTAGGTTTCCACGCTGACGTCAGCCAGTTTCCTATCCAGTCTATTTACTATCCATGGTTAAACAGAAGTACAAATTCACACGCCTTTAAGGGTATTGAAATTGAAATCAGCTTTTTAAAACCGAAACTGTTTGATCTGGAAATCCCAAGAAAAATCCCAAGGTCGAATCCCTGAGAAAAAAATCCCATCCTCGTGTTGACCAGTCTTAAATAGACCTCTGATCACGTGATCTATCAGAAAGGTGGTTATTAATCCCAGTCCCCGTGGGCTTACGTCATGCATACATATACAACACGGAAAGCTCGCCGTTAACTGTATAAATATATTTAATTCTTGTGGCAGTTTCTACATATTCACAAAATATATTATTTGGAATTTACAATTTCAAGATATTAAAATTAAATGAAATGATTTGATTTGATAACATGATGAAATGATTAAGATAAAATGGTTTGTGAGAAGGCGAGGGATGGGTTTTGAAGGCGGCTAGTGAGGCGTGTGGGTGGACAAAAGGCAGACATGGTGGTTGAAGACAAGTTGAAGATCAAGGCGTGGTGGCTGGTGGAGTATGTGGCGGAGGAGAAGATTGCAATTGTGAAGCTGCATTTGATGAAGAAGAGATGGAGGGAGTATATAAGGGGAAAGGTGACCCATTGGAGTTTGGGTCGCACCAATAACGTTAGAACATGGGATGAAGGTATTGGACAGGGTTCTGGAGAGAAGGTTGAGAGAGAACGTAAGTATTGATGGAATGCAGTTTGGATTTATGCCAAGAAAGCTTTGGATTTACGACTGATGCCGGGATGCGATCTTTGTGGTGTGGCAGACGCAGGAGAAGTTTTTTACAAAAAAGAGAGCATTGTTTTATGCATTTGTGGATCTGGAGAAAGCGATTGATAGGATACCGCGAGAGTTAGTTATGTGGGCGTTGAAGAAGCTGGGGGTTGAAGAATGGTTGGTGAAAGCGGTGATGACAATGTATGAGAAAGCGAGGACGATGGTGAAAACGAAGCATGGGAATAGTCAAGAGTTTGAGGTGAAGGTTGGTGTACATCAGGGTTCGGTTTTGAGTCCGTTATTGTTTGTGGAACATTGAGCATTGAGGAACTGAATATTGAGGAACTGAACATTGAGGAACTGAAGGAGAAAGTGCTTCGGTGGAAACAATACATCGAAGCGAAAGGGTGGAAGGTGAATATTGCCAAAAACAAGGAAGGGTGTTGGGATTAATTCGATTCGATATACAGAGTACAGTGGATGTGTCCACAAGCAGTACTCAGATGTGAAAGGTTCGCTAGATAGAGTTGAGGATACATTTGTGTGCAGGGTGTGTGAGAGAGCAGGTAATGAAGAGGATAGTGGCGTAGATGAAAACATGGATCTAGGAAATGGGGTACTTTTGGAGAATGTTGGAAAGTTTTGTTATCTGCAGAGGGATATGCTGAATGGGAATGGAGGAGCGAATTTAACATTTTTGGCATCTTTGGCGAGGGTGCGTTGTGCGTTGGGGAGATTTAAAGAGTTGTCGGGGATCTTGACATGGAAGGAGGTGTGATTAAAGCTGAAAGGTATGTGACGTGTGTGAAGAGTGCAATGGTGTATGGAAGTGAGACATGGTCTATGAATCTGGAGCAGAGTATAAGATTTGTGCGGACAGAGATGAGGATAGTACGTTGCATGATGTGTGGTGTATCTCTGAGGGATAGAGTGCTAATTGTAGAGCTGAGGGAGAGAATGGGGGTTGAGTGGGTGTCTGACGTTGTGAAGTGGAACCGGCTGAGATGTGTTACGGAAAGATGATGGTGACAGGGTGAAAAAAGTATGTCGTATGAGGTGTGAGAGGATTGGAATATGGATGTTCTTCAATTATCTCATTAAACGCCCACTAATCAGATGTCTTTCACAAAACATCTGGCACAAATAAGCAGGAGTGAGACCATAAACCTTACCTGATCGATTAACTTGTTCTTTTCTATTCTTTTGTATTTTACATTCAAGAAACGCAATACTAATGTTCCAGAACTTTATTATACCAGGGATAATAAAAAGACTGGATAGGAAACTAGCTGACGTCAGCGTGAAAACCTTGTTGAAAATTGTGATATCACGAAGATGTCACGAGTATGCATATTTTGCTGAGTTTCTCTTTGACTGCTCTATATTTTCGTATTCAGGTAGCTACAGGTATATCGAGATTCCAAAATGCTTCATCGTCTCGCAATTAAGAAATAGAAAACATTTTCCGTGTTTACATACTGTTATAGTGGGAACACGAGCCCGTAGGGCGAGTGTTTCCACGCGATTTCGAGTTCTCGCAAACTTCCACGAGTGTTTATATAACGTATGGGAACACGGATAAAAATGTTTTCTATTTCTTTTATAAAATAACCCGTAGAAAGCAAATAAAATGTACAAATATCTTTTTTATCAACACGTAAATTCTCCTTACTGCATATGATGGCGCCGTGATGTCTAATTGATGGCGTATGATGGCTAATTGATGGCGTATGATGGCTAATTGATGGCGTATGATTGCTAATTGATGGCGTATGATGGCTAATTGATTGCGTATCACGATGGCGTAATCCATCCATGTTATATAGCCTGATATAAACACGGTAACTGACCAATCACAGCGTGCGTAAGACACGACTTATTTTATAAACCTGCCTAAGCCACGACTAAGTGTTCGAGGTAAATGTTGTTCGTCTTTGTTTCAGCTGTTTTCTTTTTGTTGCAAAGAATCTGGCGTCGCAAAAACTACCGTTGTTTTAGTTGAAATTTGCGACGCGTTTTTTAACCGTCTAAAGTTGGAACTTGTCGCCTAAAATGAATAATGGTAGTCGGATATTCCATCGTAAAGTGGCATTGTTATATTTTTTGGTAGTTTGACTATCATTTTTAGCTGTATTATTGCTGGAAGTTGCGATTGATGGAGATTTTATGACGTCACGATTTTCAACCAGGTTTTCATGCGATCAACTGGTGCCTTAACCAATCAGCAGGCTGGAAACATCACACGTGATCTTAGTTTCCTATCCAGTCTTTCTACTATCCATGATACTGAGCCATATATAATAAATGGTATTGTTATATAGTGCTTTATTTTTTCTCTCGGGAATTACATCTCACTGTTACCCTCGGGACCAACTGTAACTCTACCTGTAACTCTTGCAATTAATAATAATTAAGACTTTTCTATGACATAATGTTACTTTCATTATCTAGGCATATTTTGCAGTGTGCTGTTGGTTAAAGTTTCACGGATTGTCCTGGTTATTGACTGGAAGTATGTTATTGAATCTTTTGTTCTTTTTTCTCGTCAACTATTGGGCTCAAGATACATTTTCATGGAAGTAAGTTATCACCATATATATCATAGCAACACGACCTAGCTGTTCTATAATCTCTTCTACACTATCTTTGGACTATTATGTTGAAAAATCCAGTTTCTCTCCATTTCGTCTTTTGTGATCCCAATAAAACTTTGAAAATTAACAACCTGCAAGTAAATACGCAAAACAGAACAAGTAAAGTGCTATTAGTTTGCTACAAAAAAGCAAAGACACTTTCACAACCTGAAATGTCATTAGACTAATGGTCGAGCGATCTCCTACAAACATCGTATATGCAAAAGCACGCCTTGTGTAGTGGTCTGCCACCACAACATACAGTGTAACCTTCGCTGTTTGTGAGTTTATGTAGTTCAATGGTCAGAGCTAGTATAATAGTTACCAGGGATTACAATACACCTAGTACTAATCTAGTTCAACAGCTAGGCTGGAAATCCTTAAAATACCGTAGCTCCATACAACGGTTAATCTTCGTTTTTAAGTGTCTTAATTGCCCTGCCCCACACATCTTTAGTAATTATTTTAAAAAAACATCGCATAACCATCTTACAAGAAGAAATGGTAAAGACATTCTTTTGCCAAAGGTTCGAACTGAAGCAGCGAAGAAAGCTTTATTTTACTTGGGGGGCAAAGAGTATAATGATCTATCTGATATACTTAAGGAAAGTACAACACTTACCACTTTTAAACAAACATTAATGCAAATTTTGTAATCATTTTTACTATTTATATTTTTTCTTTGTAATTTGTATAGATTCTAAAATTGTATGTATTACTGTATTTTAACATATAGACTATATCATGTAATATTTTTAAACCAAATCCGGGGCAGCTTTTAGCTGAAGGGTTTACCCTGGTAAAATAAAATTACATTACATTACATTCAGAATAGCAGTACACATGTCACAATGTGTACTGTACAATACACTAGTGTAATCTTCGCTCTACCATGTAAGTACATGTCGCTCAATGGTCAGTGCATTGCAGACTAGCAGTACACATATCACAACGAACCAGTACACTAGTGTAACCTTCGCTCTACCATGTGAGTCCAAGTAGCTCAATGGTCAGTACATTGCAGACTTGTAGTACAGAAGGTAATTATGGGTTTGACTCCCGTAAGTTCTAAAAGTTTCTATTTATGTGCAATACAAAAGCTACGATGCAATTAATATAAATTTTTAACCCTCACTTTGTTGCTAGTAAAAGCTGACACAGAGCCCTCTAATAAGTTTTTTTTCAGGCACTACAGATCACGTATTAATGGCTTAGAACTTCAAGTGCTCATTATTACTCTGTCTGTTTCTTTAATCTTCATGGTCATTTTCTATACCCGCCGGAAAATGCCTTTTAAATTAAAAGTAAGTTAATAATTATAATACAGTACTCGGCAATTGATTAACATAATTAATGCCATCCCCAATTAATGTGACTTGATATAAAAGTGTTATAGGCAGTACTAGAAATACATTTGAATACCTTAAAATGTTGGTGTACTGACGAACGAGTGTGTAGGAGGTCTAACTTTTCAAGTCTTCAAATACATTTGAAAAGACTTGAAAGAAGACTAATTTGTATATATATATATATATATATATATATATTGTCATTGTCAAAAAGGTTGTCCAAGTCAAGTATACCAATATACTTATATACCTATCACGTGTTTCATTAAATATGCGTTAACGCGCGCGGGGATTATGCACGTGCAAGCAAACAGCAAACTCATACAAACCAAAAACTTTCCAGGTCAGACGGATCACAAATTTTCCCCTAGTCGATAGCGTAGCAGAAATGTAGTAAGAATTGCGGAATGTTTTACCAGATGTACTGAATGTGGAGATATACAGTACAACAACAGCAGTACAGATTACTTGTCACTATGCAAATGTTTAATTCCCAAAGGGGAACAGATAAAGACAATTATATTAACGTCACAAGGCTACTTCGCGTAAAGCGCTCTATAATATACAGGTAGTTGTATTCAGTTAAAGTAATATTCAGTTAACGTAATTACTAATCAACAAGAACAGGGCGAGGGTTTTCCTCATGAAGTTGATTCATTGCTGGCAAAAATTTCTGATTAAGAAACTGAATGAAGCATTTGTGTCAAATCGTTTCCCTGCGTCCATAATATCCAACGCAAGCGTCCCTTCACTCGATATTGCTGATATCACATAATGGTGGGGCCCCCAACTTGCATAGCTGTAATCTTTAACAACAGCTGGTGTTCCACGAGGACTATATCCATATAGCGAAGCGCGCGGTAATGATGTCAGTATGTATGTTTGTCTGAGTTTGCTATAATTATTGCATTCCAAACAATAGAAAACTAAGAGTCGTTAGGACTCCCTTGAGAGTCAATTTCGGTTTGTTTGTCTGAGTTGTGGTTCTATAAATAGTTAAAGCGCTCCGCTATTGCCGACCGATTCGTTTGTCCTACATGTATACCAGGAAAAGAATAATCAGGACCGTTATCACACACTAGAAAATCTGATTTTAAGTAGGTAGTAAAATTGATGTAACTATACAACTGACAATGCCTGTTTCATTCAGGAAACCAGTTGGTTAAAAATGCTAATTTGAGTTTTGAATCGTTGCCTGAGACGTTCATTTCGCTGACACGCAATTCGCTGCACCTATCCAAGAAATTTGCATACATCATACATGAATGTTTTCATTCGTAAATAAATAGTTTACACCATCAGTTTTACAAGTACATTTAGTGTTCACACGAGAAAAGAAATGGCAAATACAGTACGACTCATAAGTAAGATTTTAGTCATTGTTGTTGCCTTCTTGCGTGTAATCCCAAGCCTGTGAATAGCTTTAAATTAAGTCTCTGCACTAAATGCAAAACCAGTTGAATTGATTATTTCAGTTGCTATTTCATGTAACTGAAATTAGGATTTTGAAGGATAGAATCCATAATAACGTACTCCTCCTGCGGATATAATGTTATACTTCCACTTAAACGACAAAGGCAACAAGGCCTTACATCACCTGTGTTAAAGAACAGGTACAGTAGACAGTTTTTGGACAAACAAATAACTCCGAATGTTGATAAACCATTTCCCATCTCAAGTCATCCGAGTATGGTCGTGGCATCTTGCGTTGTATGTCAAATCTTGGTACTGCAGTTCCTTTGCCTATACGGTTGCCCACGCTAAACGTTTAAATATCCACGCGCGTTAACGCATATTTAATGTAACACGTGATAGGTATATATGTATATTAGGGGTGGTCCTTAAATGACCTTAAAAAAATTTTTGGATATATTTTGGGGGGCTACCCCAGAAATTTACATAAAAATTTCAGACACTTAGGACAACATTTAGAGGTTGCCCAGCTCCCCTCAATAATTGGAAAATTACTAATTGGTAAAATTATTTTTTTCGAATTTCCATACAACTGGGGTTTTCTTGAAAATGGACCAAACTAACATCATCTTAGCTCTACAATACTCCTTGTCTAATAGCCCTCCATAAAATGTATTGTTTACTTCAGAATGAAATGCCATAAAAAGCCATCTTTTGTGATGTAAAAATGTTTATCTCTGGACCAGTTGATGGATTGTGCAAGCTAGTTGTAAGAGGTGTCGATCCTGCTTCCATTCAAGAACAACACATGACCTACTCTAATTTCCATGGTTGTATCGAAACACTCACATTTTATGAGTTCATCAATGCGCCATATGCTTACCAGAGCCTACAGGTAGCTTAGTTATACCAATAAGTTGTTCAACATCTGCTCCAGAAACCAGTACTGGCAATCTGTCTACAACCTTACCAACAATATCTGGCAACAGTTTACCATCCAATGCACGGTCAAAGGAACATTCGGATTAAAATCCCATTTGACTTGGTATGTGTCCAATACGACTGGAAGCTCGGTGCCTCCTGATAGATAACCAACTGATGGAGTAATCGTCAATTTTATATCCAAGAGATTGTGCAGTGCCAGTAACAACGAAGGCACCCCCAGTCACTCATGTTTGCTCTGTCAAGAGCCGAGGCAAGAATTGGGCTCATTATCTACTTTCGAGCTCTCTTGGCCTTAGGGGTTGTTTTATTATTTGGCTTTTCTACAACTGACTCAGGCTTCGATTCTTCACTTGATGATACCAGCGTGACCTGCTGTTGATCAATGCCTACACACTTCTCTGAATTGGTTTGTCTTAATCTCATCACTTGATCCGTTCAGCAGCCAATGTCTCTTTTTTTTGCCAGCTTCGAATCACTTTACCGATCGACCCAAGGCATTAGGATGGGCTATATCAAACAGATCATCCAGATCTTTACTATTTTACTTCATGTCAGCCTCATCATCTGATGATCATCTGCAGGCATTCGAGATTTTTCTAATATCCCCGGCTTCACGAGTTCGTGCAAGCACATTTGCTGGCAAATACTAAATATGCGATTTTACCCAATATAGATGATTTTTTTTAAATTGATAATTTTGGTGCGATTCTATGGCAAGGTAAAGGACGAATAGCAAGTGTATTTAGATACAAGATAATAAAAACAACCTTCACCACTTCACTTCAGAAATAAAATAACAAATTTGATCCAAAACTGGTTTATGGCAAGTTTCAATCTTGAAACGAAAATTCATGAAAATGGGTCATAGGGTGAAATTTTGGGGGTCATGGGCGACCCCTAGATATAGTCCGATTTTGCTGAAACTTTTTTGTGATTTTTTTCTCCCCAATTGGAACAACTTTATGGGGTAGCTCCAAAAGAAATCGAAAAAAATGTTTTTATGGACCACCCTAAATTGTATATTGGTATACTTGACTTGGACAACCTTTTTGACAATGACTGTGTATATATATATATATGTGTGTGTATATATATATATATATATATATATATATATATATGAAGAAACTGTTTTTAGTTTGAGAGTGTGGGTGTTTTTCTGTGTATACATTATAATTGTTTGGTCGTCATTGATTTTCTGTATAAGTATTTTTAATATGAACTGTAATAAATTTGCAAGTGTGATCTACAACAGTTTTCGTAGGTTGTATGGAGTCATCGACATGACGCCAAAAGATTTTTAAAGCCTCGTTAAAATTAAAATATTCAGCCAAGACAGCCACCAGTTTATACTCTCAACCTCTTCGGAGGACAATTCAACCTCTTCGGAGGACAAGACAACCTCTTTGGAGGACAATTCAACCTCTTCGGAGGACCAAACAACCTCTTTGGAGGACAATACAACCACCAGAAAACCTCTTCGGAGGACCAGAAAACATCTTCGGAGGACCAGACAACTGACAACCTGTTGTATCTATTAATATGCTATACAACTATTTAATCTTTATGTTCAACTGGTTGAGAACGGTTACAACACATAGGGGGTAGGGGGGAATACGTGAGACATCCGCAAATGTGCCTGGTAAACGTAATGAATGTCTTTCTTAGTTACCTAGGGGTGCACCGGATTTGGTATCCGGTCGGATAGTGGATAATCTCGGTATCCGTCCGGATATTTTCTATTATCCGGCCGGATATCGGGTAATTTGTTTTGGACTGTTTTCCAAGGCGCGTATTAAATTTATGTTAATTCAAATAAATATATAAAAAATAGACATCATCAAATCAATACAACAAAACAGCAATATTGAGCTTGTTTACTGTTCCAGTAATGTTGGTTATGGTTAAGACAAAATATATCAACTTGCAAAAAAATAAGTTCAGTAATGAAATTTAGTAACAATATAGCTCACAGACAAATTAGTCAGTTATAACAGTTAACACTTAACAACTTAACACGTTTCAATAATGTTGCTTCAGTTTGCTTACGTTTATAATCTATTTCATACAAAACAGTTAATAAATTATAATTTCATATATATTTTTTAGTCTTTTACATGCATGTTTAGAACCAAGTTGGATTAATCTTTTCTTTTTCAATTTTTCACAGTTTAATACTATTATACTTGCAAAATACAGTACTATTTGAGACTGCAGTTATAACATTGTTATTGGTATAACTACATGCTCAATCGATGATTAATTGCACGTTCATCAAATTTCAAAGGGTTACCGGTATTTTATAAATGAAATGGATCCGTGTTTCCTTCAAGTTAATATAGAAACACTCATGGAACATTGTAAGAACTCAAAATAGCGATAAAACACACTCTCGCAGTTTGGGCCAGTGTTCCCAGTCACAAAAATGCCACGTTGCAAACTCGATGGAAACATGGAAAATGTTTTCTATTCCTTAAATATTACATATGAGAGAGAATACCGAAAACATGTCTTTATATACATACGCTCCCTGTACATATTAGCGCAGATACATGTACGCCTAAGCGGACCTATTTTTATAAAAGCTACTCAAAGTTCTTTGATTTATTTTTTAGTCCTCGTTAGTTATTCAACCGTTTGGCAAAGTTCACCTGGCATGGAATTTTGTTGTAATATTTGTGGTGACATTTACTTGTCTTTTGCTGTGGTTTTCTAAATTATATATTTCTTGGGCTTGTTTTGATTCCCAGCAAGAGGTCATGAAGTTATGCGAGAAAACAAATATGGTAAGTAGCTGGAGGTGAACACAGGGAGCTCAATATATAACTGCAGGAGAACTATGTTCAGGGCAAAACGTGAAAGGCCAAACATGGCGGACATAGAGGCCAATTTTGTACGTTAGTTTCAGTCCCCCACGCGGTCATGTACGTCTCACGACATTGAACTTTAGGTTTTGTTTTGGTCGGTTACGAAATCATTAAGGACCTTAAGATCTACGTCGGCAACGGCAAAATAATATTTTGGGCTCGTATTTTGAGTTTTCCTAAGTAACCAGGCCTTATTCAAAATGGCAGCCAATATTGGGGTTAAGGTTAGAAAACTCGTTAGGCGGCGGGTTGGGGTTAGGATCTTTGTTGTTTTGGGGTTAGTGGTTATTTACATGGTTAAGTGACAAAATTCTGACGATTATATACTGGCGGCCATTTTGAATAAGGCCTGGTTACACAGGAAATTTCAAAAAACGAGCCTAAAATATTATTCTGCCGGCGACAGCAGTGACAGAAATATAAATTTTAGCATTTGAATGAAACCACGGTCGATTGACTAGCGTATTTGACACTCAAAGCTTGATTTATGATTTCCAAAACGCTTCAATATTTCTAAAACGATTGTAGTGTCTGTGTTTAAGTCAATCGTAAACAACAGTTCTCATCTCTCCGCTAGTTACCTAAAGCTAAGTGAAAGCGACAAACTTTTAGTTACCGAGTTGCTAGCGACTTCAGTTGTCTGAAAATGGGGGAACGGTAAAAAGAAATCGTTCGTTGACCTGTTTTTCTTCAGAAATATTTGAGGGATCCTTCATTTTGGTTTAATTCTGCAATTTGTTTCTATAAAAATGGACCATTTTGATTCCTAGTTGACTGAAATTATTGCCTATTGGTTGATTTCTGCCTCTTGATATTATGCTTTGTGTATGTTTTCAAAATGAACATAGTTGAAATTAATAGAAAAGTTGCGTGGGAGACTGAAGTCTGAAACTGAAGTGTTGCCATCAAGTTTCCATGGAAACATGAGTGGACGTTCGGGAGAAGTAGAAATGATAGTGGAAAGGTAAAACCTTTCTATTTTCTTTTATAAAATAACTGACGCAGAGAATAAGTAAAACATTGAAGTAACGTTTCTTTATTAATGTTATCAAAACGTAAATTCTCCTTACTCTTCAAGATGACGTGTGTGATGGCTTGAACATTTCGTATTTCTAACAAATGTCTTAGAAGGCTCTGATTGGTCGAGCCTCGTTCTCGCAACAGAGACACGAATGACGTCATTTTCATTTTATATTAGATTTCAGCGACCGCGGAGCGGTTTTAAAAGTGGGGGCGGGGGCACAACGTAGGGGGTAGGGGGAAAATCTCCCATTACAGCAGACCCCAATCTCCTATTACAGCAGCCCTCAATCTACCATTACAGCCAACCCGGTCTCTTCCTTAAATTAACTATTATCCTTAATTTACAAATCGCTCTAATTAAGAATAATGGTTAATTTAGTGAGAGTCGCGCATGCGTATATTAGTCAATTACTATCCCACAAGCTTAGTATCTCTCACTAGTTTATAAGTTTAGCAAGCCAAAGTAGGGGAGTGGATGGGTCCGCGGTTAGGGATGCAGAAAATTTTGCCGGGGGGTTAGGGTTAACATCTTTGTTGTGTTGGGGTTGGGTTCTAACATTAGATTAACCATTATCCTTAATTTAGAGCGATTTGTAAATCTCCCATTACAGCAGACCTCAATCTCCCATTACAGCAGACCTCAATCTCCTATTACAGCAGACCTCAATCTCCTATTACAGCAGACCCCAATCTCCTATTACAGCAGACCTCAATCTCCTATTACAGCAGACCCCAATCTCCTATTACAGCAGACCTCAATCTCCTATTACAGCAGACCTCAATCTCCCATTACAGCAGACCTCAATCTCCTATTACAGCAGACCCCAATCTCCTATTACAGCAGACCTCAATCTCCTATTACAGCAGACCTCAATCTCCCATTACAGCAGACCTCAATCTCCTATTACAGCAGACCTCAATCTCCCATTACAGCAGACCCCAATCTCCTATTACAGCAGACCCAAATCTCCCATTACAGCAGACCTCAATCTCCTATTACAGCAGACCTCAATCTCCTATTACAGCAGACCCAAATCTCCCATTACAGCAGACCTCAATCTCCCATTACAGCAGACCTCAATCTCCTATTACAGCAGACCTCAATCTCCTATTACAGCAGACCTCAATCTCCTATTACAGCAGACATCAATCTCCTATTACAGCAGACCTCAATCTCCTATTACAGCAGACCTCAATCTCCCATTACAGCAGACCTCAATCTCCAATTACAGCAGACCTCAATCTCCTATTACAGCAGACCCAAATCTCCCATTACAGCAGACCTCAATCTCCTATTACAGCAGACCTCAATCTCCTATTACAGCAGACCTCAATCTCCTATTACAGCAGACCTCAATCTCCCATTACAGCAGAGCTCAATCTCCCATTACAGCAGACCTCAATCTCCTATTACAGCAGACCTCAATCTCCTATTACAGCAGACCTCAATCTCCTATTACAGCAGACCTCAATTTCCCATTACAGCAGACCTCAATCTTCCATTACAGCAGACCTCAATCTCCCATTACAGCAGACCTCAATCTCCTATTACAGCAGACCTCAATCTCCTATTACAGCAGACCTCAATCTCCCATTACAGCAGACCTCAATCTCCTATTACAGCAGACCCCAATCTCCCATTACAGCAGACCTCAATCTCCTATTACAGCAGACCTCAATCTCCTATTACAGCAGAACCCAATCTCCTATTACAGCAGACCCCAATCTCCTATTACAGCAGACCTCAATCTCCCATTACAGCAGACCTCAATCTCCTATTACAGCAGACCTCAATCTCCTATTACAGCAGACCTCAATCTCCTATTACAGCAGACCTCAATCTCCTATTACAGCAGACCTCAATCTCCCATTACAGCAGACCTCAATCTCCTATTACAGCAGACCCCAATCTCCCATTACAGCAGACCTCAATCTCCTATTACAGCAGAACCCAATCTCCTATTACAGCAGACCCCAATCTCCTATTACAGCAGACCTCAATCTCCCATTACAGCAGACCTCAATCTCCTATTACAGCAGACCTCAATCTCCTATTACAGCAGAACCCAATCTCCCATTACAGCAGACCTCAATCTCCTATTATAGCAGACCTCAATCTCCCATTACAGCAGACCTCAATCTCCTATTACAGCAGACCTCAATCTCCTATTACAGCAGACCCCAATCTCCCATTACAGCAGACCTCAATCTCCTATTACAGCAGAACCCAATCTCCCATTACAGCAGACCCCAATCTCCCATTACAGCAGACCTCAATCTCCTATTACAGCAGAACCCAATCTCCCATTACAGCAGACCCCAATCTCCTATTACAGCAGACCTCAATCTCCTATTACAGCAGACCTCAATCTCCTATTACAGCAGACCTCAATCTCCTATTACAGCAGACCTCAATCTCCCATTACAGCAGACCCCAATCTCCTATTACAGCAGACCCAAATCTCCCATTACAGCAGACCTCAATCTCCTATTACAGCAGACCCAAATCTCCCATTACAGCAGACCTCAATCTCCCATTACAGCAGACCTCAATCTCCTATTACAGCAGACCTCAATCTCCTATTACAGCAGACCTCAATCTCCTATTACAGCAGACATCAATCTCCTATTACAGCAGACCTCAATCTCCTATTACAGCAGACCTCAATCTCCTATTACAGCAGACCTCAATCTCCCATTACAGCAGACCTCAATCTCCAATTACAGCAGACCTCAATCTCCTATTACAGCAGACCCAAATCTCCCATTACAGCAGACCTCAATCTCCTATTACAGCAGACCTCAATCTCCTATTACAGCAGACCTCAATCTCCTATTACAGCAGACCTCAATCTCCCATTACAGCAGAGCTCAATCTCCCATTACAGCAGACCTCAATCTCCTATTACAGCAGACCTCAATCTCCTATTACAGCAGACCTCAATCTCCTATTACAGCAGACCTCAATTTCCCATTACAGCAGACCTCAATCTTCCATTACAGCAGACCTCAATCTCCCATTACAGCAGACCTCAATCTCCTATTACAGCAGACCTCAATCTCCTATTACAGCAGACCTCAATCTCCCATTACAGCAGACCTCAATCTCCTATTACAGCAGACCCCAATCTCCCATTACAGCAGACCTCAATCTCCTATTACAGCAGACCTCAATCTCCTATTACAGCAGAACCCAATCTCCTATTACAGCAGACCCCAATCTCCTATTACAGCAGACCTCAATCTCCCATTACAGCAGACCTCAATCTCCTATTACAGCAGACCTCAATCTCCTATTACAGCAGACCTCAATCTCCTATTACAGCAGACCTCAATCTCCTATTACAGCAGACCTCAATCTCCCATTACAGCAGACCTCAATCTCCTATTACAGCAGACCCCAATCTCCCATTACAGCAGACCTCAATCTCCTATTACAGCAGAACCCAATCTCCTATTACAGCAGACCCCAATCTCCTATTACAGCAGACCTCAATCTCCCATTACAGCAGACCTCAATCTCCTATTACAGCAGACCTCAATCTCCTATTACAGCAGAACCCAATCTCCCATTACAGCAGACCTCAATCTCCTATTACAGCAGACCTCAATCTCCCATTACAGCAGACCTCAATCTCCTATTACAGCAGACCTCAATCTCCTATTACAGCAGACCCCAATCTCCCATTACAGCAGACCTCAATCTCCTATTACAGCAGAACCCAATCTCCCATTACAGCAGACCCCAATCTCCCATTACAGCAGACCTCAATCTCCTATTACAGCAGAACCCAATCTCCCATTACAGCAGACCCCAATCTCCTATTACAGCAGACCCCAATCTCCCATTACAGCAGAGTGGCCCCAATCTCCCATTACAGCAGACCCCAATCTCCCATTACAGCAGACCCCAATCTCCCATTACAGCAGAACCCAATCTCCCATTACAGCAGACCCCAATCTCCAATCTCCTATTACAGCAGACCCCAATCTCCCATTACAGCAGACCTAATCTCCCATTACAGCAGACCTCAATCTCCTATTACAGCAGACCCCAATCTCCCATTACAGCAGACCTAATCTCCCATTACAGCAGACCTCAATCTCCTATTACAGCAGACCCCAATCTCCCATTACAGCAGACCTCAATCTCCCATTACAGCAGACCTCAATCTCCTATTACAGCAGACCCCAATCTCCCATTACAGCAGACCTCAATCTCCCATTACAGCAGACCCCAATCTCCTATTACAGCAGACCTCAATCTCCCATTACAGCAGACCCCAATCTCCCATTACAGCAGACCTCAATCTCCTATTACAGCAGACCTCAATCTCTTATTACAGCAGACCTCAATCTCCCATTACAGCAGACCCCAATCTCCCATTACAGCAGCAACACGATCTCTTCCTTAAATTAACTATTATCCTTAATTTACAAATCGCTCTAAATTAAGGATAATGGTTAATTTAGCGGCGATCGTGATAGTCGGGCATGCGTATGTTAGTCAATTACTATCCCACAAGCTTAGTATCTCTCACTTGTTTATAAGTTTAGCGAGCCAAGTAGCGGAGTGGGTTAGGGTTAGGATCTTTGTCGTGTTGGGGTTGGGTTCTAACATTAGATTAACCATTATCCTTAATTTAGAGCGATTTGTAAATTAAGGATAATAGTTAATTTAAAGGACATTGGCAACAAAAATTAAGTTTGTCTAATATGAAAGAACTCGTAAAATGATAGAGTAACATATTTTACAACTTTTCCGTATTTTTCTTCGTTTTTGAAATATTTCAGTTTGTTTGATATGTAAATGAGATGGTCTCTGACATCAGGTGTTGGGTAGAGAAGTTTCACACATTAGAATATGAGTTCCATCTTCAAGTTTGTTTCACAAATTTACTTGAAAATGTGCGTATAATAACTCCTCATGATAATGAACGCTGTAAACTTAGCAATAATTGAGATATAAGACCTTTTTTAATGTGTGAAAATTCCCTACCCAACACCTGACGTCAGAGACCATCTCATTTACATATCAAACAAACTGAAATATTTCAAAAACGAAGTAAAATATGGGAAAGTTGTAAAATATGTTACTCTATCATTTTACGAGTTCTTTCATATTAGACAAACTTAATTTTTGTTGCCAATGCCCTTTAAGGAAGAGATCGTGTTGACAGCAGACCCCAATCTCCCATTACAGCAGAGTGACCTCAATCTCTTATTACAGCAGACCCCAATTTCCCATTACAGCAGACCCCAATCTCTCATTACGGCAGACCCTTCAGATCGAGGATTGCATGTGCCTGTGAATAACGTCATTCCAACCGGAATAATAACTCCAGGCATTTTGTTAAATAGAAGCTAGGTTTTTAGCCAATCACCATACAGGTTTTCTCAGGGTCATATTTGGATGGTTTGTTACCACTGAATTGACATCGCCAAGAGATAAATTATTCAAATTATCCGCAATCCAACTCTTGATCGAATGAATGAAACTTTGTTTAAACAGAGTAATCTAAAAAGTTTACACTTATTTACATTCGAGCTGTGTATACCTAAACGTAAAATTTGTCGGAAATGACTATTGTAGGAATAAAATGCAATCAAACAATATGTTCAATTTAGTGAAACACAATGCAAGGAATAATAAAAAAGACGAGTTGCGCCAGAGAATGCAGCAGACAGATCTGCAAGAATTGACAGATCTGCATGACTGATGATCATGATCATGATCTGCATGACTGATGATCATGATCATGATCTGCATGACTGATGATCATGATCATCATCTGACAGATCTGCATGACTTTCGTGCATGTAAGCCTCATCACTAGTATATTAAAATAACGATGTCCCTCCGGAGATTGGGAAATTTCTGACTGTTCTTACCTCGTTTTAGTGTAGCTCTTCAATTAAATTAACATAATCCTTTTCCAGAAAGATCCTTGAAGCCTTGGGAACATTCCCCTTAAGATTCGACTTAAGGTTCATATCTTCTGTAATATAATGTTTGCGGGTATTTCTTTTGTTCTCACAGGGCCATTAACAACTAATATACCTCATTATATCCGTTTTTTACTAATCTTACCTCCGTTGACGGCAAACCAGGTCTGATTGGAACTAATCATACCCGGTTTGACGCCAACGGAGGTGCGATTACGAAAGAACAAAATAAATACCCGCAAACATTATATTACAAAGGAATAGGTGATTAACCATTAAACGTCCCGCTCGATTCGGGTCATTTAGTAAAATTACTAAATGACCTTCATCGAGCGGGACGTTTAATAGCTAATGTACCTCTTTTTATGCTATTACTTATAATTAGTATAAATTGAAAAGTTTCTATCACAAATCCTCGATTTTCATTGGCTATCGCAGGAGTTACTATCCGCTGTTAGTATAATTTCTGAGCTTAAACGAGTTCTGATTGGCTGACTGGCCAGTAAATCTGAGACAATTTTAAAAATTACACGGTGTATGGATTATTTTCTCGAAATTAATATATGATATCTAGGTACAGGGTGTATACTAAAACAATTAGTCAACTGGGCTTCGCCTACGTTGACTATTCGCTCATAGACAACTCGGACTCGTCTAATTGTTAAATAGAAACCTCTGGGGTAAAAGTCGCGTGATTTCGAAAGAATATTTACTTTTTTCATGAAAAATAAATACAAGTTATTTCTTGGGTTAGAAATTTGTAAATTTATACTAAAACCATTGGACAACTCGCCCTTATTTTCTATGACCCCGATAGTCAACTTGGCTCCACCTCGTTCAGTTTCTGCTCTTAGTATCTTTTCTGAGCTTATTTAAACGACTTCTGATTGGCTGACTGGCCAGTAACTCTGAGTCACCGCGCATCATATCACTAGAAATCATACTTGAAAAAGTGTTTTTTGTAACCAGACTGAATTTATTCGTTCCAGTCCCCTCTCAGAATCATCATTTTGTGTATGGTTTCTAAAACATTTTCAATCATTTTCAAAATGGGGACTATATGTAGATCTGCAAGGTTAAGAATAAAAAGGGAACAGCTTTGTGGCAACAATAGCACCCATCAGTGTTTGAAATAATGAACATAAACTCATCTCATGTGTTTGTTCGTTAACGGCATGAAAAGATCGCGCTTGTCGTTTAGCGAACCAGTTTCATTCAGTGTCTGTGATTGTGAGGTTCTATAAACAGGTTATTCGTACACCAACTGCCCACCATCGAATCTGTATCGGAATTATCAAAAGAATTCGGAACAATCTTGCGTTGGACAGAGAAATTGTATCTTTGACAAGCGCGCAAACGATATAAGCGTGGGTAAACAAACACAATAGCACAAGCGGGCAAAAATCGGTTAATTATAACCAATGTATCAATCTTTTGTTAGAGTAACATGTTATTACGGTTCAGTTTTAAAATTCCTTAAACTTCGTCGGCGGACAACACCGGAAGTCTAGAGAGAGGGTTGGTTTAGTCGGTAGCTACTAACTATTTCATTGTTGAATAACTTAGATTTTTTGGATTCAAGAAAAAAACTTGAATGCTTCAAAGTCGTTGGCGGCTATTTAGCACAAATCTAGATGTGAAAAAAATCTGTTTATATTTAAAAAAATGTTTTCTTGATTTTTAGGTTCAGTGTTATTTCTGCGAAGATTGTGATTTTCACTCGTTTAGACAATGTGCTGAAAGAGTGAACTATCAGTCTTTTCACTGTCAATCTCCAAGAAATTCAACAAGTCAGGTAAGCAATCTATTTTTTCTAATGTATTATTTGGAAGAATTAAAGCTCTTATACGTCACATAGATTGCTTGCTATTTATGGGATACATGATTAGCATCAATATTCATTAATGGCGGGCGATGTAGCCACTGATCTCTGTTCAACCATGCAAGAACACTCGCTTACTTCATTTATGACATCTATGTAGAGTCAGACGATACATAGATGATTGTCATGCAAGCTCATATCCTCATAAAAATGTTTCTAGTCCCAGACAGGAATCGAACCTGTAACCTTCTGATTGCTGGTGAGACGTTCTAACCATTGTGCTACCGAGACTCAGATGGAGAGCGAAGGTTACAATGATGTGCTCGTTCGATTGATATATGTATACTGCCTATGCGAGTATACTGCCTATGCGACAGTCACTATATAAGTAACTCTTGGTTGTGCTTACATATATGAATAGGTTACATGTTAGATCCCTGTCCAGACTCAGGAACATTTTTCTGAGGATACGAGCTTGACGATCGTCCATGTATCGTCTGTCTACTCCAAGCTCTCCCACATTCACTACACCAGTGTATGTATTAACATATCCAAGTATTATGATCGCCCATGTATCGTCTGTCTACTCCAAGCTCTCCCACATTCACTACACCAGTGTATGTATTAACATATCCAAGTATTATGATCGTCTATGTATCGTCTGTCTACTCCAAGCTCTCCCACATTCACTACACCAGTGTATATATTAACACATCCAAGTATTATGATCATCCATGTATCGTCTGTCTACTCCAAGCTCTCCCACATTCACTACACCAGTGTATATATTAACACACCAAGTATTATGATCGTCCATGTATCGTCTGTCTACTCCAAGCTCTCCCACATTCACTACACCACTGTATATATTAACATATGTTGAGTCACTTAAACTCACTTATTCACTTCCTCGCTTATTTTCTAGTTTTTATTTTTATAATGGGAAATATGATATTTTAGAAGTACACAGGCCCTTCTACGCAAACCCTCGCAAGGCTCAATAGACATTTTTGATAAATACCAAGCTAGTATGAATAATTTTTCACGTTTGACGTCAGAGAGATTCTTTTAAATTCTCAATAAATTCAAAATAATATGTCGTCAAGTGCGGAACACAATGCATGCTGGTATTTAGGAAAAATGTCTCTTCCTAACTGGTATATGTTGTAAAGATTAATTTAATGAGACAATTGTGTAATGTGTAAAACACAGTAGTTTTGAAGATAAAATACTGTTTTATTTGGAGAGCGGTGTCTACAATCTGCTTCAACTGCAGATTGCGTTTTAATTGTTAGCATATGTGGCTGCTTTAACTGCAGATTGCGTTTTAATTGTCAATGTTGGAACGTTTGTCCAGAAAGATAGCACGGCATGTGTAGCTGCTTGAACTGCAGATTGCGTTTTAATTGTTAATGTTGGAACTATTGTGCAGAAAGATAGCATAGTATATAGTATGTTTGGCTGCTTCAACTGCAGATTGCGTTATAATTCTCGTGCGGTTAGTTCATGTGGGATTTTATTAAATTAGTCGCTTTGACATCGTAGGTTAATAAATTACAACTACTTTATCAATTTTTTTCTTATATTTCTTAGCAATCTTTTTGTATATTTAACTACAATGTCAGCACATACACCTTTTTAACTGGTAAGTACACAAAAAGAACATTGACAAATATAGAAATTAAAAAACCTAAGTCACATTTTCACTGTTTGATTCCTTGTTAAAGGGGATAAATTACTTTTAAATAAATTACTTTTATATAAAAGGCCTTTAAGTATAATGTTTAGAAATGTTAATAGTTTTACGTTATCTACGCTTGTACTAGAGAAATAACGTTTTCATTCTCGTATTTTATGCTTCTGGATGTCGCCATTTTAGAGTTTGCTCGACGGCTCCATCTCGATGTACAGCGGCGGTTTTTTTCCAATTTTGACGTCATTGATTGTTTGTCTTTGCACTCATTGACGTCACAATTGAAAATAAACCCCCGCTGTATATCGAGTTGGAGCCGTTGAGGAAACTCTAAAATGGCGGCATCCATGAGTATAAAATACGAGAATGGAAACATTATTTCTCTAGTACAAGAGCAAATACCGTAAAACTACTGTATTAAAAGTGCCCCTAACCTCAACATTTTTAGTTGTCTTATTTGGAAGAACTTTTAAAATGATAAAGTAACTTCTTTTGAAGATTTTCGTTTCTTCGCTTTCTTTTTGAGATATATCAGTTTGTTTAATATGCAAATGCCCGGAATTTACGTCTCACATGCATAATGACTTATTGGAGAAATGTGTGTATCTCTTTCATTCTCGGACAAAATCCTTTAAAATCGACAAGTTTGGCGTTGTGGGAGAAACACGCACATGTGTTTGTTATTCACACTTTAGTGTTTTTATTTGATGAACGCAAATATATATAACATTCTCTGATAAGTCATTATGCATGTGTGACGTAAATTCCAGACATTTGCATATCAAACAAACTGATATATCTCAAAAAGAAAGGGAAGAAACGAAAATATTCAAAAGAAGTTACTTTATCATTTTAAAAGTTTTCCAAATAAGACAATAAAAAATTTTGAGGTTAGGGGCACATTTCTAAACATTATCTTAAAAGCCTTTTATTTTAATTAAAAGTAATTTATTTTTTACTTAATGTTCTCTTGCAGTTTTTGGCTACGTTGGTGGGCTATGCGTCTTTCTTGGAACTTTCTCACAAATTTTAATTCATTACTTGATTCGTTTTGTTCTTGCTGTTTGTGCATGTTTTGAAAGTATGCAGAGACGACGCAGATGTACAAGTCTTTTTGAGGCAGAAGATGATGGAGATGTACACATAGATGAATTAGACGGTTTATCAACAGAACTACACCATCCTGCGATGAACAAGGTTACTCTGCCAGGATCATTTGATCCAGAATCAAGAGAGGAGATGGATGGAGGTGACAATGATTTGGGAAACATTCTTATTAATGCTTCTATTGGTTAAAACAGCAAAGTGAAAGCACAAAGTAGTACATACATAGAAAGTAGTACATACACTATCATTTTAGTTCATTTTTATAAAATCATGACAGGAATATTCTTTATATTTTTTATTTTGGTTAATTGACAATTTTGGTTATTTGGTTTTTGCTATATATAGGCACAGCTTTATTTAATTATTTCTAGCTATTTTTCCTTAACTATAGAATATTTATACCATGCGGAAATCTCAGAACGAATATTAATGCCTGACACGTAAGCATTCTCAAAATAGCCATATAAACACGAAAATAAAATGTTATGTTGCTATATACGCAACACATTTAGAGAACTATTCACAAGATGATATCAAGTCTAATTACAAACAAGATGGTAAGAAGCTAATTATAAATAACTGAGAATAACTGAGAGAATAGGGATTAAAATGAATACTGAAAGAAAATAGATAAAATTGAGACAACAGATATTAGAATAAATACAGAAATGTTGAGCTAAATTTGAATTAAATGAACGTTTAAGTTCACTAAAAAGTAAGTTTTCACGTAGCAGCAGTTTGGATTAAGAAGGGCAGGAAGATAGAATTTTGAAATCATCTAGAGAAACCGAGTGTCCAGTGGTGTGGTGGAGAGCAAGAGTGTAGGAGGCATAAATCCTACGTTTTCCTCACTAGTATACCTTCCTCACGGGTAGTACCTGCATCTTTTTAGATACTCTGCCGCTCGTTAGCCAATCGTGACTTTATAGAATTATGGAACTGAAAGAAATAATTGTTATTTAAAGTGATCATTGCATAATCATGTCAATAAATCAATCAATTTGTAAATGATGAATGATATTGTATAAGTGGAGATGATTTTTTAATTATTGATATTCTGTACGAGAAATAATTATTTGTTATATATGTATATTATAGCAACTGTTCTACATATTTACATTATGGTATGATCATCATACTATGATCGTCATGGTACGTAATGTTTGACCAGGTAACCGAGCTACAGGACGCCGAGCTCTGTTAGAAAGTACTGAAACTTCTTTGTTAACTTATATCTCTCTCGAAAAGTCTTATTATCTCTGTTACTCTGTTGTAAAGTACTACAACCTCTGTTGTAAAGTACTACAACCTCTGTTGTAAAGTACTACAACCTCTGTTGTAAAGTGCTACAACCTCTGTTGTAAAGTACTACAACCTCTGTTGTAAAGTACTACAACCTCTGTTGTAAAGTACTACAACCTCTGTTGTAAAGTACTACTACCTCTGTTGTAAAGTACTACTACCTCTGTTGTAAAGTACTACTACCTCTGTTGTAAAGTACTACTACCTCTGTTGTAAAGTACTACTACCTCTGTTGTAAAGTACTACTACCTCTGTTGTAAAGTACTACTACCTCTGTTGTAAAGTACTACTACCTCTGTTGTAAAGTACTACTACCTCTGTTGTAAAGTACTACTACCTCTGTTGTGAAGTACTGCTATCTCTGTTGTAAAGTACTACAACCTCTGTTGTAAAGTACTACTTCCTCTGTTGTAAAGTATACTACAACCTCTGTTGTAAAGTACTACAACCTCTGTTGTAAAGTACTACAACCTATGTTGTAAAGTACTACAACCTCTGTTGTAAAGTACTACAACCTCTGTTGTAAAGTACTACTACCTCTGTTGTAAAGTACTACTACCTCTGTTGTAAAGTACTACTACCTCTGTTGTAAAGTACTACTACCTCTGTTGTAAAGTACTACTACCTCTGTTGTAAAGTACTACTACCTCTGTTGTAAAGTACTACTACCTCTGTTGTAAAGTACTACTACCTCTGTTGTGAAGTACTGCTATCTCTGTTCTAAAGTACTACAACCTCTGTTGTGAAGTACTGCTATCTCTGTTGTAAAGTACTACTACCTCTGTTGTGAAGTACTACTACCTCTGTTGTGAAGTACTGCTATCTCTGTTCTAAAGTACTACAACCTCTGTTGTAAAGTACTGCTATCTCTGTTGTAAAGTACTACTACCTCTGTTGTGAAGTACTGCTATCTCTGTTGTAAAGTACTACAACCTCTGTTGTAAAGTGTTGTAAAGTGCTACAACCTCTGTTGTAAAGTGCTACAACCTCTGTTGTAAAGTGCTACAACCTCTGTTGTAAAGTGCTACAACCTCTGTTGTAAAGTGCTACAACCTCTGTTGTAAAGTGCTACAACCTGTGTTGTAAAGTACTACTACCTCTGTTGTAAAGTACTACTACCTCTGTTGTAAAGTACTACAACCTCTGTTGTGAAGTACTACAACCTCTGTTGTAAAGTACTGCAACCTCTGTTGTAAAGTACTGCAACCTCTGTTGTAAAGTACTGCAACCTCTGTTGTAAAGTACTGCAACCTCTGTTGTAAATTACTACTACCTCTGTTGTAAATTACTGCTACCTCTGTTGTAAATTACTGCTACCTCTGTTGTAAATTACTGCTACCTCTCTTGTAAATTACTACTACCTCTGTTGTAAAGTACTACTACCTCTGTTGTAAAGTACTACTACCTCTGTTGTGAAGTACTACAACCTCTGTTGTAAAGTACTACAACCTCTGTTGTAAAGTGCTACAACCTCTGTTGTAAAGTACTACAACCTCTGTTGTAAAGTGCTACAACCTCTGTTGTAGTAAAGTATACTACAACCTCTGTTGTAGTAAAGTATACTACAACCTCTGTTGTAAAGTACTACAACCTATGTTGTAAAGTGCTACAACCTCTCTGTTGTAAAGTACTACTACCTCTGTTGTAAAGTACTACTACCTCTGTTGTAAAGTACTACTACCTCTGTTGTAAAGTACTACTACCTCTGTTGTAAAGTACTACTACCTCTGTTGTAAAGTACTACTACCTCTGTTGTAAAGTACTACTACCTCTGTTGTAAAGTACTACTATCTCTGTTGTAAAGTACTACTATCTCTGTTGTAAAGTACCACTACCTCTGTTGTAAAGTACTACTACCTCTGTTGTAAAGTACTACAACCTCTGCTCTAAAGTAGTACAACCTCTGTTGTAAAGTACTGCTACCTCTGTTGTAAAGTACTGCTACCTCATGTTGTAAAGTACTACTACTACTAATAATAATAAAAAATTATTTATTTAAACTGTGAAGACCCGTTCAGCTATAATAGCTGGTCTTACCCGGGTGAATAGTATTTACAAAAGTTAATTATTAAAATATTATTTACAATATAAAAAATGAACAGAAGACTAAAAAAATATAATTGGAAATTGATCAGCTTAATTAAGTATTGCTATCTCTGTTGTAAAGTGCCATGACCTCAGTTGTAACAACCAGCTGGTCTCGCTGTTACCCTTTTATGAATATGCGTCTTTGCAATACATTTTTTGTGTTTATTTACAAAATGATAGTAACATTGTTGGTCATGGGTTTTAATGGTAAAACCCCACTTCCTTTGATGTTGCGATTATTAGAAGATGATGAAAGAGCAGTAGCACCTCCTCGAATCAAGTTGTCCATGTTACGTCGTTTGGAAGTAATCAGCTTGTTTTCTTCCATTGCCATTAAATTTGATATAATATCTCCTCCCTCGAGCTAAAACAATAATTTAGTGTGTTTAATATTACGTATTGATTTCATATTTATATGACATATACAAACTAAAGTTATCGTGAAATTGTTGAGTTGAACACGCACCTTAAAGTGTTTATAAAGTGACTATTTGAAAGAACAGTATATTAATGAAAAATGGCTTTTACATGCTTTTTATATCTTATCCCGTTCTTTGTAATGTAAAAGTGGACACAGCATGACAACACAACTGAAAATCAGGTATATCTTCAGACTGGTTAGAGTAAAGTGGATCATATTTTGCAGACGTACTCAGTCAACATAACTAAGCATTGCTATAGTTCTGACGTGGTTGCTATGGCAATAGTTTAGTTACCAGACCCTCTATGTCTAAAAACAAAATCTACCATTTTTCGTCATTGTATAGGTAATGTTTTTTGTTTTAAACTGTCTTCGTGCATTGAGAATTAGAGAGAAAATATAGTAACTGGTAAAAACTCAAAACGTTGCTTTCTATGTGATGGAGAACATACAATTATTTTAAAGAAAGAAAGAGGCCATAAGAACTATAGCAATGATTGATTTTGTTGACTGAGTACGTCTGCAAAGTTTGAGCCATTTACTCTAACCAGTCTGAAGATATACCTGAATTTCAGTTGTGTTGTCATGCTGTGTCCACCTTGTCATGTCATAGTTCAAATTACATAAAGCGTTATAACTAACTCAAGAACGAGATAAAATATAAAAGGCATGAAAAATCCATTTTTCTTGATTTGAGTGGTCTTTCAAATACAATCATAAAAAATTAAGGATTCTGTTGCTCTACCCATTTAGCTTCCGCGCCAACTGGGAACAGTGTGATAATGCATTTTAAGTGTTAATCATGACGATAATTGTTCATGTTACCCTGAGGATGAGCCTTTTGTAGTTGTAAGCGAGGGTGTGTATCCTTGGTGGAGTATGTGTTGTCTGTACTGGTAGTTTCAGAGATTGTGTTTTTGGTAATAGAGTTTTCTTATCAAGATGTGGTTTCTAAATCACTGCTGGTATATTTCTTGTTGGCAGGTAAAGGGTGTGGCGTTGTTTATTATTTTCTTTATATAATATAATGTCGAGAATGAGCTATGCCATCAAGTTGGTATCCTGTTGTAGTATATGTTTTTATCCACCACTCATTAGCCAGTAATGTTGATTATCAATGATGCATAACGTTATAATTTCCAAGCCCATAGCACCTCCAGTGTTAACAGCTTGTGCATCTCTGAGCAATCCATCCATTCTGGCTCTTTTATGAAGGTCACAGATACACCCAAATTACATTACATTACATTTAGAACCATTTGGACTGCGAAATCAGATTTTAAACATCGGAAACATATACTGAATCTGAACAATTCGTCTTTAAGACTGGAATGTAAGTCTCCCCAAATAAATCTCCTAGGGATTGATAAAATTTCAATGCGAATTATCAAGAACAACCTCCCTGCAATCTTAGGCCCAGGTCAAACGTCGAACTTTTCATGAGTCGAACTCAATGCAAATGAACTTAAACAAAAGAGTTTCCTAATTTACATTGAGTTCGACTCATGAAAAGTTCGACGTTTGACCCGGGCCTTACCGACAATTACTTCAATTATTAACGCCTCACTAGCGTTGCTACCAGTGTTATCTAAGAAGCTTTGATATGTTGGGTAATTTTAAGTCAGCAGTTAAGACTTTTCTTTTTTAAAATTAATAGTTTTTTGTTTGTTTTTTGTTCATAGTGGTAATATATGTAGTAGGCTTTATCTTATAATGAAACTGTAATAAGTTTTATAAGTAAATTTAAGAATATATTGTTGTAAGAGCATTGAGACTATTGTATAATGCTCCTAATACGTCTATTATTATTATTATTATTAAAGTAAAAAAAACAGAAACTACACTTCAATTCGTGAAGACGGCGCTAAACCAAATCATACCACATCTAGATTCGAAATAACGTTTATCCACAGAGCAAAGTGGCAATAAAAGATATCACTCGACAGAAACATCGTTGATTGAAACTACTGATGCAATCTTAAATGCGATCGACAAAAAGAAAGTAACTGCCGTAGTCCTATATTGGACATGAATAAAGCATTCGACAGTCTAGACCATAACATCCTTATGCTAAAATTGTCGTCTGCCGCCCTAACTTGGTTACAAGTTACCTGTCGAATAGATACCTGCAAGCAGTTCGTATTAACTCTTAACTCTCCGATAAATTAGCATTGCATGGGACTTCAGACTTCAGGCTTTAGATTTAAGATTTTAGACTTCAGACAATTCAGACCAGCAATTTCGGAATTTGTGAAACCCTGTTGAAAGTAATTACTAATCAAGTCATCTCTATCCTGTCTTTGATCAATGCAGGTGTGTAAACTGGTGGAACACACATTGAGCGACAATCAGACTTCAGAATTCAGACAAATTTCGTATGTGCTGTCTTTTTATTTTCCTTGTACGAATTATTTTTCGGTTTCGGTAAGTAAGCTTTATTCTTGCAATATAATATGTTGTTGGTTTGCAGTGAATGTATGCCATTGCACGAGCTATTATATAAATTTAGTGTAAATCACTATGGTATAGTGATTTACACTAATAGATGTATGTTATCATTTAATATAAGAATTAAAGACCATTATCAACATCATTTTGACTTATGGTTTTCAGTATCGAGAAGGTATTTGACTACTAGTTTTCACCATGCATGAGAAGGCTCTGCACGAATATTATTTTCTCAAACTTTCTTTGTATATGAATTGTTTTTTCGAGCACATTGCCTTGCACGAATACACCCTACTGCACTCTACTGCACCCTAATACAGTTTACTGCACTCTACTGCAGTCTACTGCACCCTAATACACCCTACTGTACCCTAATACAGTCTACTGCACTCTACTGCACTCTACTGCACCCTAATACAGTCTATTGCACTCTACTGCACCCTAATACAGTCTACTGCACTCTACTGCAGTCTACTGCACCCTAATACACCCTACTGCACTCTACTGCACCCTAATACAGTCTACTGCACCCTACTGCACTCTACTGCACCCCAATACAGTCTACTGCACTCTACTGCACCCTACTGCACTCTACTGCACCCTAATACAGTCTATTGCACTCTACTGCACCCTAATACAGTCTACTGCACTCTACTGCAGTCTACTGCACCCTAATACACCCTACTGCACTCTACTGCACCCTAATACAGTCTACTGCACCCTACTGCACTCTACTGCACCCCAATACAGTCTACTGCACTCTACTGCACCCTAATACAGTCTACTGCACCCTACTGCACTCTACTGCACCCCAATACAGTCTACTGCACTCTACTGCACCCTACTGCACTCTACTGCACCCTAATACAGTCTACTGCACTCTACTGCACCCCAATACAGACTACTGCACTCTACTGCACCCTATTGCACTCTACTGCACTCTACTGCACTCTAATACAGTCTACTGCACTCTACTGCAGTCTACTTCAGTCTACTGCAGTCTACTGCAGTCTACTGCAGTCTACTGCAACTGCAGTCTACTGCACCCTACTGCACACTACTCCACCTTATTGCAGCGTATTTCACCATACTATGAATTTTGAAATGTGTTGTGAATTTTGAAATGTGTTGCGAATTTTGAAATGTGTTGCGAATTTTGAAATTATGTGTTGCGAATTTTGAAATTATGTGTTGCGAATTTTGAAATTATGTGTTGCGAATTTTGAAATGTGTTGCGAATTTTGAAATTATGTGTTGCGAATTTTGAAATTATGTGTTGCGAATTTTGAAATGTGTTGCGAATTTTGAATTGTGTTGACACTTCTGGGCCACCGTACATATCTAATGAAAGCCTACAAAAATATTTTTGCAACTGATTGCTGAACAGCTTTACAGCTGTTAATTTGCACAGCTTGCATTTGGATTCACGAACTTCGATAAATATATTAGATATATACGAACTTCGATAAATATAATATATTTTGAACTATTAACCTCTTAACAACTCATGCTATACAGCAAACGAAAGCCTGAATAACATAGTCGATCATATTTGCAAAACTATCTTTGTATTAATTACTAACAGCTTTAAAAAATAGGTACGCAACGCGTACATGTGTCTGCTTGCTTGGCTTGCACACAAAACGATGTAAATATATGTAACGGTCATGTAAACACAATTATAACAGAAACTGGCCCACTTAATGTGATGAAGATAAACGACTTAGTACAAAATGTACCTCAGTACAAGAATGGTTGCTATATGGTAGTATTAAGAGATTTGTATATGATACATAGAACATACTAGTCTATAAAGATATAATAGCCAGGTTTCATTGGATTCCATATTGATTTCTATGTATGGTTGCAGAGAGGTCAATGAAAAACACTGACAAAATAATTTAATACTGTCATTACAAAATTGAAGTTAATGGCCATGACTATATGGTTTACTTATAAAAGAGTTCAATTGATTGTCCATCCCCCCATTCAATGTTGAACCTTTGCAAACTTTCACTCATGCATCGTTCTGGATGCAACATTGATCAGGGGGGTGGGGGCAGGTATTAAAAGAAGCAATTTGAACTTATATGCCGCGTTATGGTCATAGCGTAGCACTTTTGACCAGGATTGTAGCCCCATTACATTTTTCGTATACACAAAAGTTACAGTACCATGGAAGCAGAAATGAAGTGCAAAACTCTTTTTGTGTGTGTTACTGCTAAATCCAATCTTTGACGACACGAAAAATAACTCAGTACCTCCAGTAACTACCTTGATCAGTTTATGTAAAAGTAAAACACATTTTCTCTGCGTTTTTCACAACAGATATTTGACAATGCTCTTCTGTTATTGTTCCTCTAAAATGTCTTTCAGTTTGAAAATGTGTCAATGTGAATCTCGATGTTTTTTCCCAAATTATTCTTGATCAAAAAAGAAGTTGTGACCTTGCATTATTTACATTTGTTTGTGGGTTAATCTTTCCTATATTTCTTGCTTTTACTGGCTATTTCACCATTGAAATTACATACTGTGAACTAGCAATAAATCTAAACTTGAAATAGTGTGATATTATTTTAGTTTTTTGCCATAATGTTGTTTTTTACAACCTATATATCATCAAATTTAATTTCTTTATCGCACGGTCAACTAAAAAAGGACTAGGGCATACCTACATGTCAGCCTCCATGACAATCTCGTTCCCAGAGCCTCCGCCGCGCCACGCAAACGGAGGCTCTGGGATAATCCATCGCCAGAGGGCCGGAAAACAGGGCGTCGATTGAAAAGAGCATGCGCAGTAATAGACCGAGCGTAGTTTCTGGGACGTGAGAACTATCTGTGCTAATATCGAGTTCTTCGGCAAGAATCTTCCCTAGACACGTTATAATAACTCTCGAGGATCTCTTCAGATGGAAAAAATTGTTGTCTGGTGTTTAAATTAGCAACCAATTGGGATTTGGGACACAAAATAATATGATTTTAGAATTCATGTAACTCGCGAAGAAATCAAAAAGGTCGATAAACACTGCATTGTGTATTTATTAATAGGTGTTGGCTGATTGTTAAAACTTCAAACAATAAAAGACTTGACAGCACAAAAATTAACGGTAACATCTTTTTATAAACGACCGTGACACACCTGACGCTATATACAAGTTTACGCGGCGTTCGTGAGGCGTGGGAAAATCTTCGATCAATCTTTGTTTTGATTCTCGATGGCTTGTGTTCTCGTTTCTGTTCTGCAATATAAACACTACGTCAGATGATTTAGTTGGAGAAATCAAGATACTTTTTGGTCGCATTTTCTGAGCCAAGAATAACTGAGGCAATTTTTTGCACCATGGATGGATAACGCTCTGTATCTAACATAATGCGACTTGAGAGTCTTCTTTAACGTTAGACCAGGTGATCTTTCTTGCATTTCGCGTAGAATGTCAATCCATTTAAACGTGGACAAGTTTTTTGAGCTTTTCTGGAAACACGACACGACTAAAAGTTTGTCCGAAGATAACTTTTTTACCGTTATTAAGAGTTAATCTAATTAAAGGCAATCCTTAGTTAACCAATCAAAACACTTCCGGTGATGGATTATCCCAGAGCCTCCGTTTGCGTGGCGCGGCGGAGGCTCTGGGAACGAGATTGCCTCCATGACTGGCTTCAAAATTCAACTCCGAGTTATCGTTCCAGTCTTTATAGAGTTTACTGCTTATGACCAGTGAACTCTATAAAGACTGGAACGCTAACTCCATTAACCCGGCCGTATGATTGGATGAAGCCAAAATTCCCGCCATGGGGGCTGACATGTAGGTATAAAACACGCGTGTTGACCGCGTGTAGTGTACGAAACAGCCACTCGGCGACGTTGTAGGTATAAAACACGCGTGTTGATTTGCGTGTAGTGCACGAAACGGCAGTGGCCAGGAAATAATCGTAGGAGCGGTAGGATTGCTGAACGGAAAATGTTCAACTTTTTTGGAGCTAGGCTGTTTCCCAGTTGCTTTTTAAAAGGGAAAAATGCGATACGTTGGTTGAGCTTTCTTTTCAAGAATTTCTAGCGATGGATGTGGCTTAACAAATAAAATATCCGTCAAACAAAAGGGAAATATGCACCGAAATTTGAAAAAATACAGGTTTCTCTTGATTTTCTTTGCTGTGTTTTGAACTTTTGAAGACTTTTATGACAATGATTTATTAAGATAAATATCAAAACACAATTTAAGGTTACTTTTTGTGTGTGTTACTGCTAAATCCAATCTTTGACGACACGAAAAATAACTCAGTACCTCCAGTAAACTACCTCAGTTTATGTAAAAGTAAAACACATTTTCTCTGCGTTTTTCACAACAGATATTTGACAATGCTCTTCTGTTATTGTTCCTCTAAAATGTCTTTTAGTTTGAAAATGTGTCAATGTGAATCTCGATGTTTTTTTCCCAAATTATTCTTGATCAAAAATGAAGTTGTGACCTTGCATTGTTTACATTTGTTTGTTGGTTAATCTTTCCTGTATTTCTTGCTTTTACTGGCTATTTCACCATTGAAATTACATACTGTGAACTAGCAATAAATCTAAACTTGAAATAGTGTGATATTATTTTATTTTTTTGCCTTAATGTTGTTTTTTACAACCTATATTTCATCAAATATAATTTCTCTATAACACGGTCAACTAAAAAAGGACTAGGGCATACCTACATGTCAGCCTCCATGGATGGCTTCAAAATTCAACCCCGAGTTATCGTTCCAGTCCTTATAGAGTTCACTGCTTATGACTGGGACCCAGTGAACGCTAACTCACACCAACATGTCCTCTCACTGGGTATCATGATAATCATCATATGTTCCAAGCGTTGAGTATGATGATTATCATGACCCTCAGTGCGCGTAGCCCATCAACGGTCAAGGAGAATGAGCACAAACAAAAGCAATGGCGGATTCGGGAGAATGCTCTAGTGACGACGGTAAGCACTGCATTATTAATCTTACTTTGCATATGTAAATATGAATAATATTAGCATCTCATTGACATACTGTGGCAGAAGATACAAACAAATAATTTCTAAATATGCTTATGAGCATTGAACAGTTGTTTTAACGCTGCTTTTAGTCCATATATCTTGTATTATTTTCCAGCATGTCACATGATGATGAAACTGTAGTCAGGTTTTATAATCACTAATGCTAATAAAAACTATGCCTACTTGCATATTGAATATATATATTGTTGTAGGAGCATTGAGACTATTGTTATAATGCTCCTAATACGTCTTTATTATTATTATTATTATATTAACTATTAAGGTTTAAATTGTATTACTTTTAAGGAATTACTGTTTCAAGAGCTCGAAAGAAAAGAAAAAGTAAGGAAACATATGAAGATGTTTGCAAACGTGCACAAGAACACCTAGCGTCACTTACGCCTTCTGCTCAAAGAAAGAAAAGCGTTTTCGTGTTTGACTACGATTGTGAAACAGGAAAGAAGAAAACACATTGTGCGTACAAACCAAGACGAAAGGCGACCACTGCACCCAAAACAAATGTTGGTATGTAAGAAAAGTCGGTCAGTTACGTCAATAAACGGTTTTAACAAATTGGTAATATTGATCATTATTTAAAATGTGACTATATACACTAATACAGGTACAGGTACCTGTAGATAGCCGGCAGCTGGCTATTTAGTCTCACTAAATGATTTAATGTACAGTATGCACTACATTAAAATATGCACTAAAATACTACAGTAACCCTAAACCTAGAAGAAAACACACAGGAAACTCTCTTTAAATGGCAGCCAACATAACTACAGTGATAAAACGTGTTGTGCTGTGTAGGCTGTGTAGAAATACAAATAAAATATAAAAATGGTTGGTGTACTGCCGAAACAGCGTGCAAATCTGATGAAGGGCCTTCTGATGAAGGGCCTTCTGATGAAGGGCATTCTGATGAACTGAAGGGCCTTCTGATGGAGCTAGGCCTTTGCTCGAAACGTAAGACAACTTAAATGGCAGTCCACCAACCTTTTTAGATATTTGATTTGTATAACTACAGTACTACATGTACATGTAATTCATATACTGTACAGTGTACTGGCTGCTGACTATGTATAGTAGTCACTTCATTATTTTAAACACATTTAGACAGTACTATATAGTATAGACTACTGTAGACTAGATCATATAAAGAGGGTTTCTCCAACAATAGTACATTGTATTACCATATACATGTACAACAAAAAAAGGTGCTTAGAGTGTATATTACCACAGGGAGCCCAACTCTGGCACTTGTGGTGTGTTTCTATGTTTTATTCTATATTATGGAAATTCTGATGTTTTATTTAATGTAACATGAGACAGTGGCACTTACAATGTAAGTGGTGCTTATGTAAATTAAAACTTGAAACATCCCGCACATGAGTGTTGTGTCATCGTAGCTTTCAGTTCACCCATATTCATGTAGCAATAAGTGGCAGCTGTTTTGAGTTTCAAATTACTGCTCCTGCAATTTACGCAAGTGCCACATTCTCATCTAAAATTCAATAAAACATCAGAATTTCCATAATATAGAATAAAACAGAGAAACGCACCACAGGTGAGTTAGGCTCCCTGTGATATCACTGTATTGTTTCTGGTCCTTTAATTAGCACAAGATTCCACGACTGAACCAGATACACAAGATCAGTTCGATGACCTAGAGCTACTATGTTCTGAAGATGACAAAACAGGTACTGTATACAGTACATATATAATATGAATAATACAGATAATGTATGATACAAAAGTGCTATGCTGCATAGACAGTGTTGAAATACAATTTGAAAAAGGATGGTACTGTATAATGCCAAAATAGTGGACATGAGGTTTAAGTTCCAAATCGAGAGAAGGTCTGAAACAACCTCCTACACACTATTCAGCAGTACAGTACACCAACCTTTTAAAGTTTGTGATTTATATGAGTAATGTTATCACTCCGCCTGCCCGTAGGGTAGCGCAGAGGTTTAAAATGGCCGCATCTGTTTTCGTCGTTGGTGTAAGAAACTGGCATGTGCACATGCACAATTTCCTTGTGAATTGTGTACATCAAGTGATATCAATAGACATTCAGGGACTTTATAGTCTTGAGCAGTTCCATTAACCCCCATTTATTTTGCCACCTAGTGTATATTTCGTTGCCTGCGGCTGCAGGCGGAGTGAACGCCTGAGCAGGCGATCTTGTTGACTATATATATATATATATATACAGTGTGTACTTACAAAGTACAAAAAGAACTTCTAGTTCTATTTCTGATTTCCACTCTTCTATATTTTTATTAATTTTTTAGATGAATTTGAAGTTGTATGTCATCAGGCTCAGACTGAGATTGATGAATGGCAGGCAAAATACCAATCCAGTAGATCAGGTTCACAAAGAAAATGGGGGAAAAGGATGGCAAATGTTCAAGAAAGTTGGAATGAGTGTAGGCCAGTGTTACTAGAAATATTATTAGAACAATGCAGAACTCCATATGATGATGAAATGTGCCAGAAATGTCAGCAAAACAAAGTTGTTATTAGGTGTAATCAATGCATCTATAACAAGCTATGTTATGTTTGTGACAATGAGCTTCACACCATGTTTCCTCTTCATGATAGAGAAGCCTTTTTAAATGGATACATGAAACCCATATCTCCTACTATGGCTATTGATGGTGATGGTAAATTAACAATTATTGGTATGTGACATTCAATAATACAGTAGTTTAAAAATAGTCCAATCAGTTATTATTTGTCCCTAAGACACCATTTCAACAATGCCAGTACGAAATTAATGATATGAAACAGAGTTTGCTCTTCCATCCACACATGGCATGGAAATCATTTAAATATGGTATATATAAAATTAATATGGCACCCATATGGATTAGTTTGAATAACTGTACTGTATGTTGTCATGTACAAGTACTGTAAACACCTGATTATGGTATCAAGTCAGATAATTTTTGCCTCACTTCATGTTAGAAGAGAAATCATGATCACTTTGTACTATTTAGTTCCAACTCATTTGTTAACTGTGCACTTCAAGCTGCCTTAATTCATACTGGCACTGTGTGGAATATTTTCAAACCAATTTATACCATTTCATACCATATACCTCCCTTACAGAAAAAGTTTATAGGCGCCTATAGGCAATGTTCGAATTGCCTATAGAAGCCTATTGGCATCTATAGGCTAATAGGTTTCATCATAGGTCGCCTATAGAAAATGTTCGAATTGCCTATAGAAGCCTATAGGTTTCCTATAATTGGATCCTATAGGTTGCCTATAGACATGCCTATAGGCAAGCCTATAGACTTTTTTTGTTAGGGATTGTACCAGCATTGCATACTGTAAACAGGGTCTAAAACATTTTGTTATCGGTATGAACTTATGGTATTTAGAAAAAATCATGAACTTTATGTATGTACACTGTAATAAGCTTTTTACACTGGTAATACTGTATTGTTTGGATTCTGAAGATTTAACCATGCATCCTTTTTGTCTTGTTAGACCGTTGTTTTCCATATGTGAATATATTATGCCAAACCTGTAAATCTGGGGAACATCTACTTTATACAGCAAAAGATACCTTCTGTACTATTGTAACATTAAAAGGTACATGTACAAATAACTTTTTTAACAATTTTTCTTTTGCAATTTGTTTTTATCATGATAAAGTGTATTTTACTAATTATGGTCCAATTGTAACTGATTTATAGGCCGCTTTGATCTCAATGATTGTTCTATATATTGCTGCAAGTGCAACAATGACATACCAGCATGGTCTTTGTCAAATGTTCTTCAATTTGGTCTTTGGCCAGGAAGCATCACCAACACAAATACACTGTTTGATCAAGACCTGCTGATGCACTGGGATCTTATGCAGAAACAGATGCCTGGATCCTCAGAACGTGCATTTCTAAGCGCCTTAGCAGAATTCTCGAAGAGAAAAGGACGGGTAAGTATGAGTAAAAATCTTTAAAAAGAATCAAATTTGTAATTACTACTTGTGTTTATGGTGCAACCTCTTTCATAATGGTGGTGGCAACTTCATAATGGTGGCGACAAGACCTCTTTCATAAAAGAATATTTAAAGTTGCCGCCATCAATACTGTATATTATACATTCAAATTAGCCTTTCTGGCCTCGTTATAAAGCAAAAATTCATTGGAATTGCAGACACACGAACAAGGTCAGAAAGGCTAATTTAAATGAATATAAAAGAATATTTAATTTGGGTGCCATTATCTATCTATCTATCTAAGTCGAGCGCACTCGCACAATTAATTTAGGTGCCATTTTAATTTGGGTGCCATTATGAAAGAGGTCTATAGTTGTCAAAAACTGGTTTTCAACCATGTAAACCAACCACAGGGTGCGCATGCACCCGGGAGTAAGTGCTGAAGCGCATGCGTGTAACAGTCAATTACTGGTCCCACATGAGAGACGGTTATATTTGTTGTTTTGGGGATTGGGAACAATTTCCGTGGTTGGTTTGCATGGTTGAAGACCAGTTTTTGACAACTATTATACCTCATGGATGGGGAAAAGAAACTCTAGGGGTGGGGTGGGAGTAGTGGTTGAAAAGGCGAGCGAGGGGATTATTGCGGATTTGTATTTCTAGTACACTTTTATTCAATAACAGTACATTCATTGTCTCTTTTAATACATGTACATGTAGGTTGGGGTAATAAATTCAACTGCATTCAACCATTCTTTTAAAGAATGGAAGTTTTGCCAGTTTGAAATGGATTTGTTACAGAACAAAAACTGGATGGCATGTCCTCCCTGCTCAATCATGCAACATTCTGTACATGTTGATGGAAAACATGAAACTATACAGATACAAATCTGCAGGCCAGTATGTACAGTATTATTCTGAAGCCTAATTGTTCTTGCCTGTATAGTACCACTAAAAATACACATTGTAAAACTGTATATACTGTAGGTGCCATACACAAAACATGTGATGCTTTTTTCGCTTACAGTACTGTATTTTTTACACCCTGCCAACCCCTTGTAACAGTTTTTATTACCTCCTCCCTCTCATATACCCTGTATGATGTGATGCTGGGACCAACCCCCCAAAAAGTGTCACATATTTTATAAATGACTGGCCACTATATCCACCTTTTACTTGAATGTACATTTACTGTACTACAATACAATACATGTCTATTGTGACAAAATAATTTATTCAATCTACAAATTATTTTACACTCAATGACCAACGAGGTTAATTGAAATGTGCTTCAAATGTATTATTTAATAAAATAATGGCACTCTTCTTGACCAAGCAAAATGCGCGCAGTAATTTTGTAATGCATTTAACAAATATACTGTAATTGATGGCAGACAATTTTATTCAGCAAACCAATGCATCAACATCATTGTTTTAAAATATACTTCGTAGCCTTAGCGACAAGTGCTCAAGTTCATTCTACGTTTACTCTGACAAAGGGCCTTTGCTCAAAACATTAGACATTATTTTGGCAGTACACCAACCTTTTGCAGTATATTTATTTTCGATAATGCTGCTCAAATTTTCCATTTTAGAAGACATCGAGAATGCTATTACAAGGAAAACTTTGTTGCTTCCAATGCAAAAGTTGATGAACATTTAAAAAAGATCTATAAATTAAAAGGCAGTGTAAGTATGATTTTTAACATTAAAATTAATATCAGTAGCTACATGTAGTTTATTGGTAATATAGTATATATTTATACAAAATCTTTCCACTGCTTTTTGTTAGTTCAGTTTACTGTATTATACTTATCACTATTTTGCTGAATGGGATACCCCAACAGGCCCATTTGAAAATTACAGTAAGCCCATTTGATAGAGGTTGAATTCTGAGGGCCTATGATTTGAGGTTGTTATCCGAGATGATCGGAATGTCTTTCCATTTGCTGATATAATTGCAAGGCAGCACTTTCTCCTCAATTATTTTTAAGATCCTGGTGGTTTGACCCATGATTTGAACCAGTGTCTCCCAGCTCATAGACATGTGTGGTAACCACTAGACCACAACAGCTTAGCTAGCCATTGTTCTGGCACAATGGCCAGTCCAAGCCTGGTTCACTGTACTAGCGTCTGTGTCAGTAAATGTGGAAAACAATATGCAATAAACCAACTCTATTTCAAAAACAATTTTATTTCAGACAAACAAGGATAGTTTAACTGGAAATAAATGTGGAGATTCAACATGGAGAGCAGCAGGGAATACATTGAAAAAGAAAAAGACCATGGATGAGACTGGCCTTGAAATTGCAGGTTGTAGGCATGCCATTGCACAGCATTCTGTTAATATGCTGTATGGTGAAGTGTATGGTTATGCCCACTACTTGCAAACAACATATTTTTTACCTAAGAAAGTTGTGTTTTTTTGGTATGATGTTGTTTGCAAGTATTGGCCATGGCTTCTGAAGCACGACACTTTATCAGCCCAAAAAATGCAACCTGCACTTTCCGTCATGCATGCCAAAGCTCATTCATGGTCATGTCAGGTAATTAGTCTGATTCTTAGAGAAGTAAGATCGCTGTAGTTCTACTGCAGACTAATATATTCCATGAAAAGGCATTACATAAAAAATTCGATACATTTTTAACGTTTTCATGTTTGTTGTTTTAGCTTTTGTGGGGAGGAAGGTGGCAAAGAGGTGCCTGTGGTACAACTGGTGAGGAAGTCGAGCAGATAAATAGCCACTTTTCCAGACTTAATTCAACCACCAAGCACATGTGTCCTGAAGGTACAGTGTAAATAGTAAACCGTACTGTTGGCAAATAAGCTGACATAAAGTTGTGATATAGTAAATACAAGGCTGTCATCCATACATTAAAGTACTGGGTAGGCCCACTGTTAGACAAATACTGTGCATAGAGTCTTGTATGACAAGTTCTCCTTTCTTTTTCTCTGCCCAAAACCGTAAATTCAGGATCAGTTAGTAATTACAGTATGCTACACTACGTCGTTATGTTCCGTTGGCATACAGTACTTTTATGTTTGTGAGAATTTTTTTTTTTAATTGAAAACCTATCTATATAATATATTTTGTCACTTATTGTTTATCCATATACTGTACCTGTATTATTTAATCAGGTCGTGAAGAAATATTAAGTGAACATGCTCTTTGGTGGAACAGGAAAAAGATAGAAGACCTACCTGTTGCGTTGGCAAAGCGCTATGTTAAGGTGAATTTGTGTATTCCTGTGTACAAGATATTTTACACGTATCGTAAATCTCATCTTTTTACAGGACAGTGATACGAATTTTTTACTTTGAAATTAAATATTTTAACTTAATACCTGTAGGTTAAAGACCAATTAACTGCAGCAGAAAAAGATGTTCAAGAATATATGGATGTCTTTAAAATAAATGAGGCTGACCTATCTCGATTTATTGACGAAGTGCAGCTTGTTGCACGTGGTAATTAAAAGATAGTATATAAATACTTTAGTTAAAGCATCCATCCACCTTTCCTTCCTTTCCTTCCTTCCTTCCTTCCTTTTTCCTTCCTTCGTTCCTTCCTTCCTATAATGAGATAAACTTACAGGTAAATGTATGTCATACATTTCATTTCAATATTATCATTATTTAACTTGTGTTACCTATACTAGAGAACGAAAAAGGATATTCTGCCGTTCCGCTATCCCACGTCGAGGAATTATATGTGCTAAACATGCTTAACGACAATTCAAATTCGCCAGAGCAATGGTTGGTATTGGAGAAAGCGTTAACTGCCATCTCTCCGAAAAAAATGAAAGAGCTGTTAAATCATAAAGATGACCCAGTCTACATTGGTAAAGTTGATGCACTGTGCAAAGGTAGTGATAAAGATGTTGGTGTAAAATTGCTAAAGAAAAAGGCCACTGAATACTTTCAGAAGCAGTTAGAGTACAGTTATCATTGTGTTGCTCAACTGACACATAACATTGGAAAACTTGCAGGTAATACGAGCACACTATTTTATTAGAGTATATCAACATTCACACCTTTCAAACGATTGGTACTTATAGTACGCATTCCATGTAAGGAAGACTAAATACTGTGTAGACGGCCGCCATCCCGACAACAAATTGTTCCCTAAAGATTCTGTTAATACTAACATCTGTAACATAAAGTCAGGACATTGTATTTGCTCGTCAGGACAATGTACAGTTGTATCTGCGCTTCCTTATATGGAATACATACTACAAATCCAGATATATTTCAGATATGGGGATTCTTTATGTAACAACAAATAAACGTTTGTTTAAGGAGTATCGAAAATTATTTATGTCTGTTTGTTTGTTTGTCTGTCTTTGTTGTTTGTTTGTATGCGTGCTTGTGTGAAGGTCGCAACAGTATACATTGAGTTGTTGACTTACTTGACAATATACAATGTACATGTACATATACAGTGTACTTGTTTATGTGTACAAAGAAGTAAAGTGTACCAGTTATTCACTATATCCGACGTTTTGTCAATGGTTTCACATTTACTGGAATTGAATTTAGTTTAACATTTACTGTTTACTGGAATTGTAGATTCGTCGAAACAGAGGAAGAGATTGAGGAAAAAGATTATGATCGAGAAGGCGACGTTGAAAAAATACCATGAGCAGTATTGTCGCGTCTGCGATTCTGACGATAATGACGTTTCTCTTGATGATTTGGAAACGGGCGTGTTCAGCTGGAGAAAAGAAGGTCAACAAGGTACAGTATAAAAATATATAGGAAACATTCCGATATGTACTTCTGCATTTATGTTTACAGGTACCTGTCTTTCTCGCGGAATTCAGCATTTTTTGTCTGGAGTTTGGCAACATCAAGAATACTCATAAGTGATGCGGCCCCTTCTATTCATGGTGAAAGGAAGTATGTCTTACATTTTTGTTTTTTGTTATTTTATTCAGGAGAGGTACCAATTCGGAAAAAAGCTGTGATATGTGAACGATTTATGGAGAAAAGACGTTTCGAAGAAGAAATTTTGCAAATTAAGGAGGAAATGGTGAACTTTATGTCATTCTACAAAGACAACGTTGTCGTAAGTTTGAAGAGCCAGTTGTCCAGCCTCCAGTCTGAGTTACATGGTAATTGTTCCTCTTCGTTTCGATGTATAAAAAGAAAGCTGTTTTAGGTTGTTGCGTTCTCCAGAATTATTAAGTTATTGTGGTATATGTTCTACTGCAGGTTCTTGTGATTTAAGCTGTGCAGCGGATCGTAATACAGAGGTATCAAGCTACTGTTAAGTAATGTTATGTAGCATTGTGTTAATTCATTTAATTGAGTTTCCGGAAACCCTCAATAAACTATTATATTTCTTTGGTGGTCAATATTGCAAGGGCATGTTAACCTACAATGAACCCGGACGTAATGGAGCGAAATGTAAAACTTCTTTTCCAAATTCATGTCTACTTACGGACCTTCGTCGAAACCACAATACTGTCGTCTACCCTAGGAATTAATCCCATCTTTGAAATAAGAAAATACCCTTGAGGCCTCATTTGTATACTGGACAAAAACTCCTATAATTTGACATTCACTTATCGAAACCCTTTACCGTTCTTTTTTCAGTTGTGTTGCCTGTAGCTTACTAATATATTGTGATTTAACTTTTTCAGTCATCAGTCACTAAGGAACCTCTTTATAAAACAAACAGCAAGAAGCCAGATGTAATTGCAGGGAAAATAGCTCTGTTGCATAAAGGTTTAGATTTTGCTATGTGTCAGTTGGCAGACGCTGTGGAAGCATTCAAAAGATCATTGCAGGAGGGAGTGGATGGTTTTAGATTGTTTCTCGATAACCATGGAGAAGAAGATGTTCAAGAAGGTGTTGGCGGCGATGATTTTTGCAGTGATCAAGGCAGCAGTAGTGAAACGGAAGACATCAATGACAACGATGATATTGACGATGATACAGATGACCAAACCTATCTCAGTGTACCTGATTGTGTGAAGTCCGTGTTACCTCGGAACATCAATGGCATTCTCTGTTGGAGTTTCCCATGGTCGGAACGGCAGCAGTGCTTGCAGCGTCATTTCCCTCTTCCTTGGCAAATTTATTCCACGACATGAAGTGAATTCAGTGAATTCTTCGCTCTCAACTATATCCCTTGAAGCCATCGCTTATTCCATTGACTTTGGTAATCGACTTTATGATCTTTGCAGGCACAGTTTGCCATCAAGATACCTTTCAGTTTTTGAAGCTTCAAAGATGCTACCATCACATTATAATTTGGAAATAAGTGATCCATTGCCAGTTAGATTATCAGATCCACTCCACCTAACTACAGTCTGTGGTCAGCTGGAGTCGTTGCAAATAAATGAAGAATGTGGTACAGCTCTTATCACAGTCAACGAAATGACTTCAATTTTCCTCGTTGAAAAAAATGATGTCATGTATATCGACACTCACAGCCACCATCCGCATGGAGCTGTTGTCTTGAAATCCAGTATGTGTTTCCTTGAGAAGTTCTGTAAAGCAGTTTGGGAATTAGGGGGACATAATGAACTGACATTTGGAAATATTGTATTTGTTAAATACTAGGTTTTGAATTGAAAAATACATAAAAATATTAAGTTAATCGTATATTAAATGTACGATTAAATCGCATATTTAATATGCCAATGATTGTATGTTAAAGGTTATTCTCTCCTTATCTACTGGTCCTTGGTAGGAAGGATTATCAACAATCCTTGATGGGTTCAATTCCCATTACTTTGTTGGAGTAGAAAAATCGTTTTCGATCCAGATGTATTTCCGAATATCAGAATGTGTTTAATACAGCTGAAACTTTAGATATTTCCAATGTGAATTATTATAGGTAGAATATTAGAAAATTATTGGGTAGTCTATCAAACATTGTTGGACAACACATGCAATGATTGTTTTTAGTCACAGGAGTAAATCATCGTCCGCATTCTGCATACAACGCAACTCATTTACACGTCTTCAGGCCGAGCTGTTGCTTAACATTGACTTCAATTCAGATATTACTTCAATCGTTTAAGGGGGGAGTTAACCTAAACCTTTACTCAAATGGTAATTTTCTTTTTTTTGAAGAATTAAAATCTTTGAAGCCTACTTAATTATCTCTATTGCATTTTATTTGTGAAGCTTTCGAACAAAAACCAGTTTTCTCCTTGATTTCCTCAGTGTTTAGATAACCGCGTGGGAAAAGTACTGGGAACGAGGTTGTTGTTTTGTGGCTTCTCGTGGCGGGACGTATTTGTACGTTTCTGTTGTGTGCAAGCACGAAGAAATAGGTGAAATGAACTGAAATTTTAGTATGATTACTAACTTTCAGATATAGAATGATGTTCAAAATTTTAGGGGAAAATATTAATTCAAAGTTGGTGAACATTACTAGCCCAAATTTGACTACATTACTTCGACCCCATATTGTCAAAATATACCCCAATTTTACAAATCACGAAGAAATAGGTGAAATGAACTGAAATTTTAGTATGATTACTAACTTTCAGATATAGAATGATGTTCAAAATTTTAGGGGAAAATATTAATTCAAAGTTGGTGAACATTACTTCAACCCCATATGTCAAATACACCCCAATTTTACAAATCACGAAGAAATTGGTGAAATGAACTGAAATTTTAGTATGATTACTAACTTTCAGATATAGAATGATGTTCAAAATTTTAGGAGAAAATATTAATTCGAAGTTGGTGAACATTACTAGTTATGCCAAATTTGACTACATTACTTCGACCCCATATTGTCAAAATATACCCCAATTTTACAAATCACGAAGAAATAGGTGAAATGAACTGAAATTTTAGTATGATTACTAACTTTCAGATATAGAATGATGTTCAAAATTTTAGGGGAAAATATTAATTCAAAGTTGGTGAACATCACTAGCCCAAATTTGACTACATTACTTCGACCCCATATTGTCAAAATATACCCCAATTTTACAAATCACGAAGAAATAGGTGAAATGAACTGAAATTTTAGTATGATTACTAACTTTCAGATATAGAATGATGTTCAAAATTTTAGGGGAAAATATTAATTCAAAGTTGGTGAACATTACTAGCCCAAATTTGACTACATTACTTCGACTCCATATTGTCAAAATATACCCCAATTTTACAAATCACGAAGAAATAGGTGAAATGAACTGAAATTTTAGTATGATTACTAACTTTCAGATATAGAATGATGTTCAAAATTTTAGGGGAAAATATTAATTCAAAGTTGGTGAACATCACCATATAGTCAAAAATATACCCCAATTTTACAAATCACGAAGAAATAGGTGAAATGAACTGAAATTTTAGTATGATTACTAACTTTCAGATATAGAATGATGTTCAAAATTTTAGGGGAAAATATTAATTCAAAGTTGGTGAACATCACTAGCCCAAATTTGACTACATTACTTCGACAAAATATACCCCAATTTTATACCCCAAAATATACCCCAATTTTACAAATCACGAAGAAATAGGTGAAATGAACTGAAATTTTAGTATGATTACTAACTTTCAGATATAGAATGATGTTCAACATTTTAGGGGAAAATATTAATTCAAAGTTGGTGAACATCACAAGCCCAAATTTGACTACATTACTTCGACCCCATATTGTCAAAATATACCCCAATTTTACAAATCACGAAGAAATAGGTGAAATGAACTGAAATTTTAGTATGATTACTAACTTTCAGATATAGAATGATGTTCAAAATTTTAGGGGAAAATATTAATTCAAAGTTGGTGAACATCACTAGCCCAAATTTGACTACATTACTTCGACCCCATATTGTCAAAATATACCCCAATTTTACAAATCACGAAGAAATAGGTGAAATGAACTGAAATTTTAGTATGATTACTAACTTTCAGATATAGAATGATGTTCAAAATTTTAGGGGAAAATATTAATTCAAAGTTGGTGAACATTACTAGTTATGCCAAATTTGACTACATTATTTCGACCCCATATTGTCAAAATACACCCCAATTTTACAAATCACGAAGAAATAGGTGAAATGAACTGAAATTTTAGTATGATTGCTAACTTTCAGACATAGAATGATGTTCAAAATTTTAGGGGAAAATATTAATTCAAAGTTGGTGAACATTACTAGTTATACCAAATTTGACTACATTACTTCGACCCTCATATTGTCAAAATATACCCCAATTTTACAAATCACGAAGAAATAGGTGAAATGAACTGAAATTTTAGTATGATTACTAACTTTCAGATATAGAATGATGTTCAAAATTTTAGGAGAAAATATTAATTCAAAGTTGGTGAACATTACTAGTTATGTTACACGAGTACCTGTAGTTGCGTATCATCAATCCAAACACAGCAACGAAATTGCATGCATTTAATTGGGAGGATTACAAGAACATTCGTGGAACTCTTGAGGTTCTGTTTTTACTTTAAATTGAACCATATTTCTAGAATTAACGTCGGGTACATTTCCTTGAATATAATTAATTTCAGTTTCCTGAATATTTTCATCACCCACAGTGCTATCCGACGTTCTGGATCTTGCTTGTAACACCACGCAGGGACATCTTTGATTACAGGAAACGAGTGGGTCTGCGGGTATAATTTTCATGCTGACAAATTGCTGGGAAGCGAACTAAACTCCGAAAATTTGCTTTTATACTCGCGTGCTCAACAAGGTTTCTGTCAGTTATTTGAAAGGTAAGATTTAGAAGCAGTTCTTTCTCTGGTTCAGATCAATAATTGTGACGCAGTTTCTTTTCTGGGAGGGCATGTAACCCCCAGAAATTTTTTAATTTCGCAAGGCCCAGAAATGCATTAGCCATTTCTAAAATATGTAACTTCACGTAAAAAGCGGCATCGTTACATCAGTAGATAAAAAGTGAATCACCATATTAATAACTCAGAAATGAAACTAAACTCATGGCGTATATATACAGTAGCCATTTAGCATAATTCTTCATGATATCACATTTATCAGACATAACTATTTATATCACGGAAACCGGAGTTTGGTGGTAAGCTAGCACAAAACACCCTCCTTAATTAGTTTGTTTTAGCCTTAATGGACTCATTTTTACTTGTTTCTTTTGTGCATGTACTTTATTTCGTCCAGACAGTAAAAAGCTATCAAACATTTGTATAACCCTATGGCAACCTTGTTTTGCCTTTAATTTTGGTACTCACGAAATATTTTAATAGACCACTTCTTTACATACCGTGTAGATTGCCACATCTTTTGGGTTCTCGAAATCTTCATATTAGAAGAATATTATAAATCAAACTTCTCAAACTCATTAATAATTCATGAATTATCATAGCCAATCCATGAACGTATACCGCATCACATGCATGAGTTTTGATACCCAATGAAAACCTGTAGGAAATTTCCTATTAAAATAAAATCGCTATGGGAGCAAATCGCTATAGGAATACTCGTTTGAGAAGCTAGATCAAACACTCGTTTGGCGTGTTTCATCAGGGGACTCCAAACACTCGAAAACAATAAAAACCTCTGGCTACGCCCTCGGTTTTCATTTGTTTTCTCGTGTTTGGAACCCCTGAGTATCGTTCTACCGACGTGAATATCTCTGGTATCTGGGAATCTAGGCCAGATTGAGCTACAGAAGCTGGTATATATCTTAATTTTGAATAAATATTAATAAATAATTGTAAAATCATTAATAATTCATGAAGAAAATTCAAAAGAAATTAATATTTAATCAACATCTTTAACTCAGGATAAAACATTGATTAATAAAACATCAATGTTTTATAAAAGTTTTACTTGCTCAAATTGAGCTTTTTCGGAGTTAAAATAATTTGTTTGTACCGTTTCTACAACTTCTAAACAAAGTATACATATAGTTCGTTAAAATATTCGCGGCCCGTTTATGGGTAGTTACAACGGCTCGCCATTGTAACTACCCATAAACATGGGCCGCTCATGTTTTAACTACTACATAAATAATAAATAATGAACTCTTCCCCTTTCAAGATTAGTCAAAATGCTAAATGAAATGTACTGTTTGTTCACAGAGCTAAAAACTAAAAGTGCTGTTCAAGTTCCCGTTCTGACCTTAATAAATTAAAAAGAAACTATTTTATAAACATAGTTCTCTTATAGTTTAATCATATATTTTCTAAAGACGGACATGATATATATATAATTAACAATGTCGTGAAAACCATATATATATATATATATATATATATATATATATATATGTGTTATTTACCGGCTGGGAGATCCGTATGGAGATATATTTCCCGAGGTCTTAAAAACGGCCTGAGGCCCCAGGCGGAGGAACGTGTTTGTGTCAAGGGAAATATTTCTCAATACGAACCGACCAAAAGGCAAAACGGTAAATTATTTATTAATTTTGTGCTTTTTCTTCGAAATTGAGAGTTACTGTAAAGCCTGGTTTCCATTTGGTCGCTACGATCGCAACGGTGTCATAGTGGTCGATGTAATAGTGTGTCTATCTATCTTGTCTTTTGTCTGCTGTATGCAAAGCAGTCTTACTGATTGCAGAGACAGATGGACACTCTATTACATCGACCACTATGACACCGTTTGCGATCGTGATTCGTGACCAGGCTTAAGTCTCTTTTCAAATAAAAAAAACTCACTTATATAGCTATGTCTTTCAATATGTTCAATCTCATTTGAGTTCGTTTTCACATGCTTTTAGAATATTTTACGGCTTATAAAACGCATTTAAAACTGAAATTGTGTCGAGCGGTCCATATGGGCTCTTATTATTACATTGAGTCGGTTTTCTTTGATGTACCGCGGGATGTATATAGCATACAACCCTATGAATACTAATTAGATAAGAAATGAAGAAAAAATCTAGGAAAATATTTGTCCAATTAGGTGAAAAAATGGTTATAAAGGTGAAAAAAATTAGGTGGAAAAATTTGTAAGAAAACCTCCTCAATCATGTAATAACTCAGTTACTTACCTCGAACGTCGGGATGTAAGCGATAGCTACGCATCCTCGGGGTTGTGTATAGCATACATCCCTCTCGTTCTCGGTAATTAACTCTTACATACGCACCACTCGTTAGTCAATTAGAAAGCAGGATTTAGTAGGATACGGACCGGAAAAAAATAAACTGTAATGTATTTTATTTAATATGAAGTAGTAAATTATCATTGGGCCATTGACAGAAAGACCCAACTGTAACACATTCATCAGCGTCTGGTCCTCCGGGAATAAATTGTCTAAGCTTGTCGTTGAAAAGCTCAGTGACTTGGACAACTGTATGTCTAGGAAGAACCTTGTGACCATGGATAACGGGTCGTGGAGTCAGAACACAAAGTGCTTGAATGTTGTTGTTCCTGCCAACCATCCCAAATGTTGTTTCTGCAAATAAATATAATTTTCTAAAATGAGTCACGCTATTTAAAAAGAATACAAAGTATGTTAAGGTTCGATAAAATAGTTTCAACAAGAAATTTCCCCCTTCACAAAATCAGGAGAAGTGTTGCTCCAGCATAGGCGTGCATTATATTTTTATTGGAGCTACCTGTATTAGTATAATTTGCGGCTGTCACTGGTTTATAAGCAGTGCTTTCACATTAAGCTTACCATACAGTGCACCGACTATATGTGACCTAATTAGCTAATATGATATAAGTGTTGAAATACGAATCGAAAAATCGAAAACGTTTGTGTACTGATGAAATCGTGAATAGACCCTATCGTCAGAGAGTGAAAGCGTTCCTTCTTCGTACAGTATACCGGAAACAGTATAATTGAAATGTTGGGTTTAGAAGTACGGATAGAACTGTATTTCTTCATTTTATGTTTACGACTAGAGACCGTAATTTATAATAGTGTTATGGTTGGGGATTTTGTTCTTGTAAAGCTTCCGAATCCTGAAAAATAACCTTGTGCTTTAACTATGACGTAGTTTGTGTCCATTGTCTGTCTGGTACACAAAGAAGATACTAGAGACATTTACGACGCTCATCTACGATGACGTCATTCAAACAAAATAATTCTTATATACGACCTCCTAGCTATATTCACGATTTCGGCAGTACACTAACCTTTTAGATTTACTGCTAGTGTTACGAGATTTTACCAACGGGTATACACTGTAGCTAGTGCAGCTAAACCAGTGAACATTACGGTAACCTTTTCCCAGATCAATCTGTCTGTTGTGCCATATATTGTTCAATTGGGAAATGAAAAGACCGCAGAAGCATTCCCAGATACATGTATTTAGAAAAAATTGGGTGAAGGCCAGCTTCCCATTATATTTTGTCTTCACCCCTTCTTCGAATCAGTTCCTATGTCACTGCTTCACCATATTTAAATAGCGTAGAGTCTGGCTGCTATTAATAGCTCAAAAAGCGGACAAACAAACCAAATTTGACTCACAAATTATTGCAAATGAGCTATTTCTTTTGTTATGGCCAAAATAATTATGGGTAAAAGTGGACAAACATCGGTACTGACGTCATCTCGACGGAGCGCTATTGGAATAACACAGACGGTAGCACTTTAAACAATGGATCTACAAAATGTATCTAATTTTGACCCTAGTACCTTTCGGCAATGTCACAGCAGTAACATTCGTAGCAAGATTCCTTTGCTCTTGGGTTAGTTCTGCTGTTTGCTGTTGGCTTCCTACAGTCTCCATTACCGATTGTTTTGTTCGCTGTTTTCTTTTTTGTCTACAAGTTTGATTTGTCGGTGAGGTTGATCTGTGTGACGTATTTTGTACAGTGCGTTGCTGTATTACATTTGTTGGCATTTCCGGAGGCGTTGGTAAGCTTACAGTTGTCTGTGGTGTGGTTTGTATTGTTGGTGATATTGTAATTGTTTCGTTTGACGTTGGTACCACAAGAGAATGCGGTTGATTAAAGACGGTTAATTGTTCTTTATTCGATGCCGTTGCCGTTGCTTTTCCAGGTTCTCCTTCAACCCCAGTATGCGCTTTAGCTAGAAAAAACGGAAAGGAAGATTATTATTTACTGTACATTATTATGCAAGTTTGACAAACTTCAACCTTTTTCATGTGCCCAACCTAATATAAATGACTTGAACAAAGGATTTTGATAATTAGGTTCGAAACATGAAAAGTTCGACGTTTGAAAGTGAAACAAGCGTGAGACCGTCATTCCGATATAAATCTTCTTTTTGCGGTAATTAGTATAGGAAATAACACGGTTCGAGAAGAATTAATGAAATATCGCACGCGTGTTTGGCGATGAATATTTCTCCAAACACAAGTGTGATTTTTCATTAATTCTTCGAGAACAAGTGTTATTTCCTTTTAATACCTTTTCAATCAATTTTACACGTTCCTAAATACCCCTAAATTTTAGTACGAAGCGGGAAAACTGATGTTTGTTTTACTAAAATCCAAACATCCCAGATGTTTTTTTACTAGGGGTATTATTTTTACTAGGGGTATTTTTTTACTAGGGGTATTTTTTTTTAATACTGATGTCATTAGCCAATCAGGAATGAGTAAAATTGATTGAAATGGTATTAGTGGCAGATATTTCCGCTTAATATACTACGTTGGTTGTTATAGGCAATTTCCTGGGAGCGACCAACCCTGCTTGTTTCTACAGTCACAATTTTTAAAAAAAAAATGCAAATGCCAATTTTTTTAAAAAAAAATACAAATTCAAAACAATCGAAATTCTAATTACCATTTACTGTAGCTGGTATCTATATTATAGCAAATAGCTTTGTATAGCGTATGTATATATCTAGAGTGATATATCTCGCTAGTTTGTATAAAAAAATAGAAACGAAAATAATAGACAACATGACTTATTTTTAATTTGTTTTGTTTTGTTTTATGTTAATTTTTATCACCTGGCGAAATTGAACCCACAACTTTCTGAACCCCAGTAGCATACGAACATGAAAATTATGTACAGACCTGAAAGCCTCAATCGGTAAGCATGGTAAGAAAAATTCGGCATTGTATAGGTATTTATGATTTATTCATAGGTATTTCTGAGTTTACCAGTGGATGTGAACAGAATGTAATAAACAAAATATAATAAACTCACAACTTTGAAATTTCTTAAATAGGTCTTTGACAAGATTTCCACCAGAGGCTGATAGAAATTCTTGCCCATACCCACAAGTCCCATAGCTAGAAAAGGTGTGACCTCTTCCATGCTTGCACTTCCATAAAATTACAACATCATAGTCATGGTGCATATTCAACACATCGGCCTGAAATATAAATTCAACGCTATGTGTAAGATGTCAATTCAAAACAATGATAAGCTAAAACAACCACTTCCTAAAAATGGTATGTTTCGTTAACAGGAATTCTTTACCTCATTATAATAAGAATAAATATGAAAGCTGCTAAGTTCCCAGTGAAGAATTGGATGTGTTATAGTAAGTAAAATTACGTTTTTTCATAGACGACGTTTTGGGCGATGTGTCCTTCTTCAGGTCAGATGTAAAAATGGCCCATTGTCTGAAACGTAGTCTATGGAAATACATAGGTATTGAAGTTCTCTTATTTCTCTTTTTCATATATATACAATTCTTCACTGTTTGAGAAAAATTAAAAAAAATGTAATTAAATGTAACTACTGTATAATCATGATTAGAAGTGTGATCATCCAGGTTGTTGTACTGTACTCTTGAGAAAGACTACTGTTGGTGACCAACGTGTTGATGGCCTCATGTCTTGTTCATTATGCTGTTCTTTGTCTTTCATGTAAGTCAGTATGTGTTGTAAAGTGGTTATATATTTGCTGGCTACACATATAAAATATGTCCAATATTAGTTTCTGATGAACCTCTGTCTTCACACTCAAACTAACTAGCACACAAACAAACAATGACATATTGATAAATAGTCATGGATTTACAGGGGGTGCAGGAGGGTGCGCATCCCCCTGGCCTTGGCCAATGGGGGCGCAGTGAGGGTGCCAATTACCTTGTCAAATCCAATTTTTAGGTATTAGGTATCATAGCTACTGTATCATATGATTCATATATAGCCATCATATAATATCATATGATTCATAGGTATTAATATAGGTATTAAAAAATTTTCTTGTGGGCTTTGCCTCCCAGCCCCACCACCAGCTTGGTCCCTGGACCCTGCTGAGGGCTGTGTCCGCAGACCCCTACTGTAGCTCCCTCAGGGACACTGCACCATCCTGCCTCGGTCGCACCCCACACCTGATCTCACTTCACTAGCACCCCCTACCAAATCAAGCTGGATCCATCACTGGATATATATATGTATATAATATATATACTAAAGACTATTTGAAACAAAATAGTCACGAAGTTGGCGTAAGGCAAAAGAGCGCTCAATACCATAGTAGGTAGAGCGTAATCAAACAATAAAGGATTGAATGTTTTTGTCGCTACTCTGAGTTTCACGCTATTGCGATATATCGCAATAGCGTGAAACTCAGAGTAGCGACAAAAATATTCAATCCTTTATTGTTATATATATACAGTATATATATATATATATATATGATGAGATGAAATGTTCTCGAGTGAATGAGCCCAAACCGCGTAAGCAGAAAATTGCTTCCCGTGGCTGGGTTTTGATTCCGCGACCTTTGATTTACTAGTTCAATGCTCTTACCACTGAGCTACACAGTCAAGGCGATGGAAGCCTGGGATTTATGATTTATTATACTGAATTTCGTAAACATACTCGTTTACATCGATCCAGTATCGAACAATACGATCGATGCATAGATCGATTGTATCTTATTAAGCATTTGCATTACAGTTTCCCAAAAAAATTAAGATAAAGTTTGCATACCCGGTATTGTAAAATCTTTAGTTGTGCAGTGGAAGAGGTTTTTCCTTTATTTTTTACTTTGTCCCAGTCCTTACTATTTCCTTCAAACACTGAGTCTGACAAGCTTCATTTGAACATTTCTTTATGGCGATGTGATTCTCTTTACCACATTGTATGCATCTCTGATGAATAAACCAAAACAATACAAATCATAAAATAATAAGAATACTGTATTGTACAGGCACATGTACAAGTACATAGTAGGTCTTCCAAGAACAAGAACTCAGCATAAACTCATACAATTATAGTTTTTGATAAAAAATAACAACATTCTGGTGCAACACATACTTGCTGATAATTAAGGCAACACTTATCTTTATTGGAAATTTAATCCTCCAATGTTACAGTCACCAGCTTATATATTACATTGATTTTGTATAACCTGAACTGCAAAATACCACATATATATTATATATATATATCTATCTAATTGCATCCGTCACCGGTGACATATATATATATATATATATATATATATATATATATATATATAATTAAATATATATACCCTGTACAGGTCCAGGAAAGAAAACTGGTGCATGTACACTGTACAGGCATAATTATATTAAGTTGCAATGAAACACTCAATGTTTTAGTTTTTTGTTTCACAAATTATCTTGGATGATTTATTGATTTGTCAAACTAAGATATACTGCAGTGGATTTGAAAGCTAATGTAAAAGATTGAAGCATTCTCATTAACTTAATTTTGAATATTATTTATCTTTTACACAACCACAGATAAAACTTTGGGAGTTTCTCAACACATGCACTATCATTGTTTGACATTGTTTTCAAATATTTTCAGTGTTTAGGATTTTACAAAAGCACTGCACAGTAGAGTAGTTAATGAGTTGGACTTACTGTAGTGTAGTGTTAGTGTACAATGTACATACAACAAACAACTATAGGTCTACATGGTACACAGTAAAAATGAATACAGGTAATAAATCCACACCTTTAAAGTATTTCTTTTCACAGTACATTTAATGCTTGAACCTAAAGTTAGAAAATAATAAAAAAATTATTAAGCAATATCTGCTACTGTAATACTGTAAATACTGTAATAGTCAAAATAGTATATAACAAAATAGTCACGAAGTTGGTGTAAGGCAAAAGAGCGCTCAATACCATAGTAGGTAGAGCGTAATCAAACAATAAAGGTTTGAATGTTTTTGTTGCTACTCTGAGTTTCACGCTATTGCGATCATTAGGCAACATGATGATGATCGCAATAGCGTGAAACTCAGAGTAGCGACAAAAACATTCAAACTTTTATTGTTTTATATATATATATAAATATATTTAAACATATTTATATATAATATATAGTTCAATCTACAGACACGTATTTCACTGTACCACAGCTCATCAGTGTAGCTTGGAATCTGGATGAGTCTGGCTGGACTATTATACACTTACGATCGTCATTGACAACCGCTTGTGGGACAGCTACCGGCGATATATATATATATATATATATATATATATATATATATATATATATATATATATATAATATATATATATATATATATATATATATATATATATATATATATATATATATATATATATATATATATATATATATATATATATGATGCCATATCTGGATTGTACTGAGATACACTGATGAGCGGCAATATATATATATATATTATATATATAATAATAATAATACATGTATATAGTAGTTCAAACACAAAAAACTGTTTTAAAATACTTTATTTATCAACGTTTCTGGGACCTGCCCCTTTATCAAGATGACGGACCTGCCCCTTTGACCTATTCACGAGTTCTGTATATATAGTGGTGGTAATGCCGGGATAAGATTCTGGGTATATTACAAGTAATATTTGGCATTTCACTCGATTGAATTACAGGTTCTAAGGATTTGAGTGTTGAAATATATACATTTTAAGACCAAACTGGGACCAGTTGTGAAAAATGTAACTTAGAGGCCTTCCAGCTGGAATTGAACCCCCGCGACCCTGCGATGCTAGTGCAGTATTCATGACTAGGCTATCGGCAACGGCTTGGCTCTTGGTCATCTTTGACATTCTTAAAACTATAGCAACTTGGATAATCAACTTCATACTTGACACTTCTAACTACATGTATTTTCTTTATGAATAACTCCTTTAGTATTGCAATCAAATGTAAAATTAATTACAAAAGTACAGTTCTCTCCCTCAAAATATACATCTTTTCACAAATTTGGCAGCATTCCTAAATAAAATGGTATTGAGGGTATTTTCCAGTGTCCAGATAAGGCCAAAATAAAAAATACCTTGGTTTCCGGTTTCCCGACCCTACCTAGTTTTTGGCCAGTAAAATACCGATCCTAATCTTTTTATTGAAATTTTGAATAGCCTTGGTACAAGTTGCAGCTTAATTTGCATCCTGGGATAGTAAACATGGCTGTCTATCCAGGCAGCATCCTCAAGATCAGCGTGGTTTGGTAAAACCTATTGTTCGTCCATGCAATGTTTGGAAAAAAAAAGTTAAAAAAAAAAAAGAAAAACCGACCTACCCTACCTAATTTTTTTCAGGATGAAATAGGAAACCCAGGTATCTTTTTTCTTGACCTAATGATTTTAGTGTTTCCATATAGTTGCAGTGGGTTTTCGCAATACCGTTGAGTACTGCTAAATACCATATGGGAACCAGCCTTAAAGGTGCCGTCCAGTCCGTTCTGCGCATATGTGATATTTCAAACGTGCGGGTCCCCATATGTCAACAAACTTCAACGTTATAGATTTGCGACAGTTCGAAAGCGAGTATTCGTCAAAGGTGGCGAAGGCATGAGTGGTAGTTTGATATATTATCCACATTTACATGTAGGAACAGAACAGCTTCTTATAACACACTTTTTAGGCGGAAAAGCTCAAGCGTGGAAACAAATCCGCAATACTTCATGTTCAATGTTTATATAATGCAATGTAAACAAACGATGTAAACAGAAACGTGAACATGCGCAGAACGGACTGGACGGCACCTTTAAAGAAAATCACTCAATACCATCAAATCTGAGTATTGCAAATAGAACACACTACACTTGGTGACTGTTGGAAAGGAGGTTCCCCTGTAGGTACCCTTACAGAAATGTGCCAATTGAAATGTGCCAAGTGCTAATTGCCAATGCGACAATTGCCTTTTGAAGCCTATACCTGTAGGTTTCCTATAGGATCGTATAGGTTGCCTATAGACATGCATATAGGCACTAGGCAGGCCTATAGACTTTTTTGTTAGGGTATTGCAATACCACCAAATACCATATGATAACTACACTGTATCTTTAACCTTTCTTTCTACAAATTTCTTTATATAATTCTCAGGACTTAAGTTTAATAAACCTTGATGCATAGCTTAGCTGACAACAAAATCTCATTGTAAAACCATTCAGAATGAAAGCAGACAATCGCATTTTAAGAACACGGCAATGAGTAAAAGCTGTATCGAAATACATGTATGGTTCCCAAAATTCATTTATAAAGGCATATTAGGCAGCACTCGTTTTCAGTTGAACAATTCGATAATAAAATAAAATTTTGGTATTTTAGGGAACTTGGTTTCTGCTTCACTTCAATGTGCTAATATTATTCATATTTACATATGCAAAGTAAGATTAATAATGCAGTGCTTACCGTCGTCACTAGAGCATTCTCCCGAATCCGCCATTGCTTTTGTTTGTGCTCATTCTCCTTGACCGTTGATGGGCTACGCGCACTGAGGGTCATGATAATCATCATACTCAACGCTTGGAACATATGATGATTATCATGATACCCAGTGAGAGGACATGTTGCTCACACACACACAAGAATCCGATAACTTTAGTGTCTTTGTTGCTACGCAACGCAGACACAAAAAGGAAAAACGGGTTTACCTTTTGACGCCATGTAAAATTTACGAACTTCAGACATCTTCCGACGACGATCTTCTGAACACTGCATTTTATGAACATTTATGAACTTTTTTGAACACAAATCTTTATTCGCTGTATGGCGACAACACCAGTCCTGTACCGTGTACAGTACGTACTTTTCGTGTTTAGACTTTTAAAAGTTGTCTGTTAAAAACTAACTGTTAAAAGTTGTCAAAAGCCCCAAGCCCCATAGGATCCGTGGGCCCCTGGCGGTTGCCCAGTCAGCCATACCATTAATCGGCCGCCACTGGATCTAAGTTGTTTTGGGGTTAGCAGTACGTTCCATGATGTATTTCATCATACAGGCATGTCCGATCGTAACAATCTCTCATTTCGTCTAATTAACCTCTCGCGGATACTAAAAAAGATCGTCCAGAAGACGACTCAGACCTAGTACCTCACGGTCATCTCAACTGCGATGCCCCCCTCCCCCAGTTGTCCGAAAAATTAGCTCCATTCGGGCAAAAATGGTCTTGTCATTCGGGCAAAAAGGGTCCTGTATTAAATTATTCTAATATTTGAATGCAACTTAATGACATTATAACGGCTTCTCATTGAGGGAAATCTGGGATTCTCATTGTTGTTCATCGTTTAGCAATGGTTAAAAGTGGCATATAGCCAGGACTTGGTCCGGGCGTTGTCTAAACTTAATCTCGTACATTCAACTTGAATATACCTAATACATTTGGTTTTGTGGCTAATTGCTTTTCCTTCCTTCTCTTCTGCCGTCGTGCAACGCATTCCCTATGCGCGTTGCGGGAGAGATATCCACGCGGTCTAAATTTGGAAAATCTGTGTTACTTTAACGGTAATTAAATACTTCGAATCCCGCGCACTGCCGCGGCTGAAAACACGAGAAAAGTGCCCTCAAATTGCAGGAAATTCACTTTCAAGAAATCAAAAATTCAAAAATTTTCTCGGGGGCACCGGACCCCCTAATGTACATTTTTCCAATGCATGTTCATATACATCAATGAAAAACGTGCATGTCATGTAATAATGTTTAAGCTAAACGATATGGCAATTCGCGTTCTTCAGTAATATGACGTCATCATTAATTCGGGCAAGTTATGCTCAGCAAACCCCCCCCCCCCCCCCAGCCCCTCCGTCTCGTAGCTAGATGGTAACCCGAAATAGAACTTTTATCCTAACCCTAACCCTAAATAACCCTAATGTTAAGCCTAACCCTCCGCCACATGTTTTATTTTATTTTATTAGCTTCACCATTGAGCAAAAAAACCACCAAAAAAGAAACCTAACATAGACTGACCGCAACAGCATAGCCAATTACTGCGGGCCCAGAATTTAAAAGTATATTTACAAATAATAATAATAAATAATAATACACAACAACACTCAGTTTATAGGCCAACGCATTTTATGTGAGAGAGAATGTTTGTGGGTTGCATATGCGTAGTCAACTCAAGGCCCCAAAAAAGTGATCCCAAATTAAATAATTTTGCCCTCGTCCCCCTCCCCTGGCGCAATTCCCCTCTCCCCATGCTCTAATTTCTCTGGCTCGGCCAAAACAGCCTTTTCGAAAAAAAGAAGCCAACAGCTAGTTGCCTGCGGAAGAGGCCAGGAGAATCCAAATTTTGCAAACTTTGAGGGTCACGTGGGGGATCCTCGACTGTGAGTTTGTGAGAACTGACTGATCGATTTCTTTCAACAAATATGGGACGTACGTCGAAAGACAAACGGGATATTTATTATCGACGAGCCAAAGAGGAGGGATGGAGGGCAAGAAGTGCATTCAAACTGCTTCAATTGGACGAAAGTTTTAATTTATTTGAAGGAGTACGTCGAGTTGTAGATTTATGTGCTGCTCCTGGTAGCTGGAGCCAAGTACTTAGCAGAAGACTGTCAAAAGAAGATGAAGAAAAGAAAACAAAGATTGTTGCTGTTGATTTACAGGCTATGGCACCTTTGCCTGGGGTTATTCAAATTCAGGGTGATATCACAAAGGTACAGCAAGTTTTTTTAACTTTAAGTTGGGTGAAGACGTGACAAAGTATTGTTTGAATAATGATCTTTGTGACGTTGCATGGGTAGTTCGGTGAGGGACGAAGGGGGTGACTTGGTCAGCCAGATAACTTGGTGAGCGAGATAACTTGGTGACCCAGATAATTCGATGAGCGTGTTAACTCAGTGAGCCAGGAAAAATGGTGAGCCAGATAACTCGGTGAGGGGGGAGAGTCTTAATGGTGAGCCAGATAACTCAGTGAGCTACAGTACTGTAGGTAAAATGGTGAGCCGAAATGAATACTGATGAGTCAGGCAACTTGGTGAGCTAGATAGGGCTTGGTGAGCCTGGTAACTTGGTGAGCCTGGTAACTCCCATTGGGTAACTCTGTGAGCCTGGCCAGGGTGCATTCCATGTAAACTCTATGCTGGAGATACACCGAATACTTCCGAATGCCATGCCAAGATTATGCAATATAAGAAATAGGGGTCTTGGGAGAGTGATAATTAATTAATTAATTAATTAAAATATATTTATTGATATTCACACAGAGGCATTTGAAAACTGGGGGAAATAACATGCCTTCTTGTGGCTTAATTTCAAAACACACAAGACCCTGAGGATGAGGTTGAAACCAATATTGATATGCCTAAACAAGTAACAACATAAAGCAGAAATCACTTTTCGGTGTTCGTGCCACTACGCCAAGCACTTACAGGTATACTGCAGTTTGACGATCTTACGCTGACATGCCAACCATTTTTGCAAGTCCACGCCGGAGATCTCCGGCATGGAGTACATGGAATGCACACTGGGTGCCTGGTAACTTGGTGAGCCAAATAACTTGGTGAGCCTGGTAACTTGATAGGGGTATCTATAGTCTTATTCCTTATACATGTATGGAGTTGATTGGTGAGAAAATACATGGCATTGATGAGCAAATTTAACAAAGCCTAATCCTAACACCTATTTTTTCATCCTAAACCCGTTGCTTATAGTTAATTAATCAGCCATTCATCAACTCGAAACGTCAGCATTCATGGAAAGATGGTTTGTTGGTCTTGCATTATACTTAATTTATTTACGATGCCTGGCCATTTTAGTTGTATTCCAAAGTCTCAGCTATGGGAGGCATTGGTCTTTTGTTTTGCGTGACCACCATTACTGTATTTTACACGCTTATAAACACAATAAGCTCGAATGTCACCTGAATTAGCGGATGTTGTCATGCTGTATATACTTTATAATTACTGTACATGGTAGTAGGCTTGGTTGATCTCAGCAGCAGTGTTCAATAATCAGTGTTCATAGTCTAGGTTCTGTGTTTGTAGCATGTCGAACTGGAATGAGTGGTTATTCAATATTGCTATCTCAAACACTATCTGTATCACATCCATCAACCTTTTTATTCTTTTATTACTTGCATATTGTTTTCCAGCATCTTGTTTACATAATGTATAGGGCAAATGTTACTTAACCTTTGTTTGCCAATTGTGGTTCGTTAATTTAAGATTTATGACAAGGCCATTTTTGTCTGAATGACAAGGCCTTTTTTGCCCAAAATAGAACTAATTGTCAGACAAATGGGTGGGGATCCCCCAGACTGTAGCCTACCAGCTCCTCCACCCCAATGCCTATGGTTTGCCACCCATGGATAAAATTGCCTATCAGCAACTATTAAAAAACATTGGAGTATCATGGGATACTAGTTCCCATCATAGCAAAGTCAAATGGTTACCTACTTGTATGCAAAGAAGTGTCATCCTCACAAGTACAGATAACTTCTGGTGTACCTTGAGGGACAGTGCACTTTGTTTTAACTAGCTGGTGACAACATGCACTTGCATAAAGCTAAATCCAAAAGGTCAGCCATCTTTTCCTGTGAGGAGGGTTAATATAAATACTCTGAACCATGGTATGGTCAAGCAATAATCCCCTGGTGATATCTTGAACTGACCACCACCTTGGGTGGCTATCACATAAATTGGTGGAAAGAAACAGTGAGATGGCCTGCTGAGAGAGATATTTATTTAGCCCGTGTCACATTATGGCTAGCCGGTTTATGTGAAGAAAAAAACAACCAATTAACATTTTCCATTTCATCCTAGCAGCAGGAATTAGCTCTGAGATGAGATGAGATGTTCAATATGAAATTTTTCATCTCACTTGATGAGGATCTCAGCAGTGTCCACCGCGATCCTTGCTTAGTGGGCCAGCACATTTAGCTTTTGCAATGAAATTTTAATAAGGTGATACTGATAGATCTCATCCAGTGGGCCATCTCAGGGAACGAGAATGGAGGTCAGGAATGGAGAGGGTTAAAAAGATTGAAATGGTTGAACTACTGTACTGTCGGAGATTGAAGTTGAAGTTAACTAAACTTATGTACTTATCAATTGTTCTTAATTTCTTTGTCCCTAATTTATTTGTTTTTTGTGTTTAAAGCTTTCTACCGCTAATGAAATTGTCAGTCATTTTGAAGGAGAACATGCTGATCTTGTGGTATGTGATGGGGCTCCAGATGTCACTGGCTTACATGATATTGATGAATATATACAAGGACAGTTACTTCTTGCTGCTCTAAATATCACCACACATGTTCTTAAGCCCAAAGGAACGTTTGTAGCAAAAAATATTCCGTGGGAAAGATGTTCACTTGCTTTATGGGCAACTAAAAGTGTTTTTTCCAAATGTAACTGTTGCAAAACCACGCAGTAGCCGTAATTCCAGTATTGAATCATTTGTCGTTTGTAAGAACTATCAGCCACCTGAAGGGTACAAACCAAATATGGCTAATCCTTTGCTGGATTGCACACAAAATCCTGATTTTGATAAGTAAGTACTTTCATTTGACCCAGTATTTACTGTATACCAGTAATTATAATAATTATTGCAGTAAGTGGTCATTACAGAAGCAGCCTGTAAATTAAAGTGGTTTTGGGTCCCAGAGCCAACTTTTAGCCGAGTAGATATACAGTATTATAGGTGAGAATCTCCATTGGTGTCAATTTCAGAACATTGTAACCCAAGTATTTAAATGCTCCAATGGTAGCTTTTGTATGGTTCACTGAGATTTTAAAGTTTAAGGTGACACTAACTTAATTTTGCATTTTACGGGCCAGCCGAAAACAAAAATTCAAGAATTGGAAAAAAAATAAAATTGTGTTTTGCATGTTTTTCCCTACGAATTCAGAAAAGCCTGTTTGCAACCCAAATTTCCGGTTTTGGAAATTTAGGGCTCCAAGCAGGCTGGGTTCTATTGGTCAAATGTCAGTGCACGGTAGACTTGCAGAGCAATGGGTGTAACTTGATAATAAAGCGTTTGTTCCTCTGGAATTCTCTTCTATTGAAGATGGATTCAGCCGTTAAAGTGTGGTTTTCGGTCAGTCTTAGACGGAATGGAAAAGAGCACCGGAAATTGATTAGGGAATGGTCACTGGACAAGACTCTCTCGGACGTATTTATCAGCATCTAGGAGGGTGTTGAGTGTTTGAGTCAGTTTGACGAAGACATATGTTGGAAAGATTTCCGACAAAGTGAATGAAGAAGCCAATTTAGGAATGCCTTTTAGAGTAGCTGTAGCGTTTGGGTTCAGATTCGTACAATTTGATGTGTCACGCCTTCATATTTTTTGTATAGTTGGTTTAACGTATGAAGTTTCAGTTATACATTTCAAAAATCCTTAATTTTTTTAAAAATTTTTCCCTCCGAAAATTTTTTTGTTGTCCAAGAGCCCGTAAAACACAAAATCAAGTTGGTCTGGCCTAAGTTAAATTTAATATTTTGTTAAGCTACAGTTACATCAAACTATACCAGTGTACAGTATGTCTAACTTTGTGCAACAGCAAGGATGCAATCTAAAGTCACATGGTACTTTGGGTGTTAGGAAGGGATAGCAGGGATGACTTTTCCCAAGTGAATGGAAAATAGATTGACGGAGATTTGTCGTGTTTGCTTTACATGACTTTTCACTTGAGAAAATACCATTGACAAGGAAACCTCTTGAACCATTATGATTATGATTATCATCAGTATAATATTATATTATAAGCTTTTACCCCATGAGCGTTCTATGGTCAAGGGGAGCTTAATGAACAAGGAAATGTCATTGAAGTTTTGTGTATATCTTTCTGCTTGTCTTTATTCAAACCACAAGCATTCTATTTTCATCTTTACTGCCCTTTGAAAAAAGTCTCAGTGAGTAGCTGTATAATAGTGTAGACTTCTCTTAATCAGACATATTTTGAGTTGTACTGGGATAATTTAAATTTTAGTGTTAGGGATGCAATTGCACCTTCAATGTCCTTTATATGCAATACATATTGCAATACATAATATAACAGTATATATACTAATGAATGAAATTTTTTGCAGTCTTGGTGGTATTAACCGTGTGGTAGTTCCATTTTTGGCTTGTGGAGACTTGAGTGCATATGATTCTGATAAAACATATGGTGTTAAAACAGAAAGTGGTGCAGCATATGTTCCATTACCTCCAACACAAAGCCCAATCAATCCTCCCTACCAGACTGCATGTTACTTGAAGAAAAACAATTTACTCTCAACAATGATCCCTCAACAAGGTAAATATTATGCAGAAAACACTTTAAAAAAGGAAAATGAGCTAGTGAATGATACTAATGAAGATCAGTAACAGACTTGATATTAATAACTATTATCAACACAATAATATTATGTAATTGTTACAGTACAGTAGGTAGCACGTTCAGTTGTGACAGATGGACACAATAGTCTCTTAATTTGTTTTATAATAGTGAATAAAATTTAATATTATAAATTTATAATTACTGCAGCAGTAAATACAGGTACATTAATTTACAAACATGTTTATTATTTTGCATAATATGGGCAACGTTCAGTGCATATCAAATTAATTTATTTTTAGTGATGTTCATTTGGCACACCAGTATATGTGTGTAAACTATATTATGACAAAGTAAATGGTTTGAACTTAGGAGTATCATTAGATGCGTGAAGTTGATTGTCCAGGTTGTTGTAGTCTTAAGAAAGACTATTGTTAGTGACTGACGTTTCGATGGCCTCAGCGGCGTCAAGTAAAGCGCGTTTGTCAGGTTTGCCTATAAATCTAGTTTGTTACATCGTATTGACATATTGAAACATGCTTAACTTGACTCTGAAGATGACCACCGCTGAGGCTGTCGAAACGTCAGTCACCAACAATAATCTTTCTCAAGACTACAACAACCTGGACGATCAACTTCACACATCTAACTAATTATTATGATATATACCAAAACACCTTGACCACATAAATTTTATCAAATATTCCCATGTTTCTGGGTTAAATATATGAAAGTGTGACATTCAGTTTTTTTCTGGGACTCAGAATAATTTTTGAGGATATGAGCTTGATCAGGCTATTCATTCCAACACTCGAAATTTTCCTTCACTATAAATCCTTTCAACATGTAGTTTGATCGAGTGAAATGCCAAATATTACCTATAATATACCATGGTATGAGTTTGATCAGGCTAATGTGCAAGTACCTGATCTAGGTTGATCTTGCTAGTATGCTACCGTGTTAAAATATGTTAAATAAATAAAACAATCGTCCATGTATTGTCTGTCTGCCCATCTCCCACATTTACTACAGCATAGTGTATAAATTTACACATACGTCATACAGTTTCATATTCACAAGTTCTTTGTGTCATTTCAGTGAGTTTATTTGACACAAACAACATTGAAATGAAAAAATTGAACAAATTAAGCACAGTCTTTCCATATCAGTTGTTTTCTGTTTGTTTATCACTGGCAAGAATGATTTTGACCAATATATTATTAAATGCTGAATGACAAGTTATTATAAATTATCAACTATGAACAAAACCTCCAAAAAGTTCCAAAGAGAATAATTCATCATCAAGGTTACTATTGTGACTAAAATTAAATTTTAAAATTTAACTTTTTAGTTACTTTCAGGTTAAACTGGCATTTCACCTGGAACAAAAGGCTCATACTCACTGCCCCCAATGTTACATAATTGCTAATAAATTCTAGAAGATGGAAATGAAATCTAATTTTATGGTTAACTGTTTTATTTACTTGAGCAATTGTTGTTGTTGTTTGTTGTATTTGTGTTTTGAAATTTATACACATTGTAGTTATCATAAATTTATATCTATAATATATGTGACCCTCCATGGGAAAACATACCTTATCGAAATAGCGTTCAAATGGCCAAAAAAACGGCGTTCGAACGCCGTTCGAACGGTGATCGAACGCCGTTCAAACGATTTCGAACGCCGTTCGAACGGTGTTCGAACGCCGTTCGAACGCCGTTCGAAACCGTTCGAACGCCGTTCGAACGGTTTGGTGAAAAATTCGAACGGCTAGTTATAGCGTTCGAACGGCTAGCGAGAGGCGTTCGAACGGCTATCTACTAGCGTTCGAACGGCTATCTACTAGCGTTCGAACGCTTGTGTCATTTGTGCGGCGTTCGAACGGTTGGAAGTTGGCTATAAGTGTTCAAGCCTCAAGGCTAGCATTGTCAAACATATCGTAAGCGTTCTTCGCGACGGTTCATGCGTTTAGCTTGCGTCACTGCAGATTTCAAGCGACAGAATCATCGGATTTGGGATTCGCGTTATAATATTATGAGAATTGTTTAAGCGGTGCTAATGAGAACTGAGAAGGTTCGCTGACAACAGTAATTTGAGACTATTTAAAACTAATTTACTTGATCACCTCATCTGTCTGTCCTTAGCTTTCACAGTTGTTTTTGCCACAATGCGGCAAACCTATGGGAAAACGCACACCTTTAAATATAGGCTTTCTAAGGAGATCAATATAGCGATTTACAAAGACGCTTTTTTCGAAATGTTCGCAAACCAAAGAAACAAACATCCGGTGTGAGCATAGTGATGACTGATGTTGACCAATGTGCACAGAGCTGTGCAGCATTGCCTGTAATGTATAATATGAGTTCGTTAATAAAGTAATTTCTGATGAAATAAAAGATTGAAATGAAAGAAACGCGAGAGCCAGCGACGCGTGCGGAGGCATTCTACGACAGACGGTTTCCTTTTCCAGATTACGATAAAACACATGGTTAAAACACAGCGTTCGAACGGTCTAGCCAGCCGTTTGAACGGCGTTTAGCAGCGTTCGAACGATTCTAATCAGCCGTTTGAACGGCGTTCGAACGCTTAGCGAACGGCGTTCGAATGCATTTGAACGCCGTTTAGCAGCGTTCGAACGCCGTTCGAATTCATTTGAACGCCGTTCGAAATCATTTGAACGCCGTTCGAACGCCGTTTACAAGCGTTCGCACGCTTACCGAACGCCGTTCGAACGGCGTTCGAATGCATTTGAACGCCGTTCGAACGGCGTTCGAACACCGTTCGAACGGCGTTTTTAAGGCGTTCGCGAAAACGATAAGGTATGTTTTCCCATGGAGGGTCACATATAGCATGTTGGTGATTTTTAATATTTTCTGATTTCATGGCATTTGTAATAGGAAGATCTGTGTCAAGCCACTTTAACATTTTTGCAGAGAGATGCTTTGGCTGGAACCAGAGACAGTAACTGAAATTTCATCTTCATTCGTACCGTAATCAGCCTGAACGTGATAAATGGTGCAATTACTCCAATTCAGTCCCGTAGCAGACGGGGGGCAGCTGTCCCCCCAAATTTTTCTCAGAAAAATTCCTAAAAATGAGTTTATTTATTAAATTAAAGTGAAACTGAACCGATTAACTTTAATTGTAACTTGAAAACTGACGTTGTGATTTGCAAAATACGAAAAATAACTTTATGCAGACTTTATAATAATGGTACACCAAGTTTTATGGAATAACATTACGTTATCAGAATGTTTTTGCCCGAACCGGGACTTTTTTACTGGCGTTGTATGAGTACTGTACTTCTGGATTATGTTCTGTATATATTTTATTAATAACTTTAATACTGTAAAAGCAGATTTTGATTGATAACCTGAATTTGAATTTGTACAAACTAAGGGTACCCGAGGATCTCCCGTGGGAGCTAGTAATCCACAGCTGCCCCCCCCCCCCACACTTTTTGACACCTTGCTATGGCACTGCAATTGTTTACATTGTTATTTTGATGTTTCTTTAATACAACAAAAAATTACAATTTAAATAATATTATATTTATACATAGTTATTTCAATAATAATTATATGTTTATACATTGGCATTCAGAAGTTAAGCTAGCAGAAATTGACTTCTGTAGACCATTTTGTGCGATACTCCACCATTCACCCTCTACTGAATTTGCACTAAGCTTTGGTGCTCAGACAATCTGAAAGAGATGTGTGAAGTTGATCATCCAGGTTGTTGTAGTCTTGAGAAAGACTATTGTTTCAGTCACCAACAATATAGTCTTTCTCAAGACTACAACAACCTGGATGATCAACTTCACACATCTAATATAATATACTGTAGTATAAAAATCTAATGCATAATTTAAAATAATTTAGTGGGTATGGTATATTTTTCCACTGTATCTACCTGCAAAGTATATGAAAGTGAAAAATGAGATAACATAATTTTCATGTTTCCATATCACTTTGTATGCTGAAGTTTCATATAAGAATTCCAAATTCAAAATAACATAGCCCTGCCTCACCATAATGCTTTATTTTAGAAATAACAGCTGATTTTTACTATTATGACAGTAAAGATGTGACATTAGTTCAGGATTTATATGACATGTCACCCTAGTAAATTGATTATTTTTAAAAAATTGTTTCCATGTTCAACTTCCCAGTAACTTCCCAGCTTTGTGAAAGTACAGATTGGCACTGACACCCATTGGCATCAGGTAGGTTGATTGGATGGTATAGCATGAGCTAATAGTATACATCCAGGGCATGGAGGTATACATAGCACACTACACCTAAGTGCAATGATGCTATGACAATATAATAGTAATCACCTCAGATTGGTATATGGTTGGCTAGGGCAATTGGTAGGCCCTAACTGCCAATAATTGTATTGTTTGTTATTGTATTCATACAAATAAAGAATATTTAACAGATTGCCTGACCACTTACAGATATTCCATGACCCTAAATATATCAGAAAGTCTTATTCCAGAGAAATAACACTTATTTGAAGCAAATTTTGACAACATAATTTCTCGGGTCTCAAATAAGAAAGTTGACGGCTGCGATGCTGTTAACATCACAACTGTGGTTGATCTGAATACAGTACTGTACATGTCTACTAAAAGAATGACAAAGATCATCTTGATACACAAATATTACATAGTATAGATTAAGATTGAAACCATAAAAGGCTATTGAGTTCATTTCAATAAAATTGTTGGGAACAAGTAATTTTTTTACAGAAATATTGTTTCATATTTACAACTTTAGTTTTCATTACCAATATATCTAAACATTTTTCATTCAATATTTCTGTTTTAGCTTAGAACTAATGGCTACAAAATATTTATTGGTCAACAACACAGCTAAAATGTCTTTTCAAAAGTGACTTGTGCTATTAAAAAGAATAAATTAAGTTTTTACATAAAACACAACCAATGGTGTTGTCTGTTAAAACTTCACACATACTTTGCCCAAAGAGCAATTGATATACAAAAGAACAAAAACTATTTGATAGGAAGTATTTCTTTAGATTATTGCAATGCTTTTTGTGGTTCACCCTCCAGAATATGGAGTAAGTTAAAGTCTGATGGTGGGCTCTTTAACAAAGAGTCAAAATCAGTATTGTCTATATTTTCTCCACTGGCTTCTTGTCCAAAGAATGGAAAGATTGGAGACTGATCTGAATTAGATTTCAGATCAAGAAGGTTAGATAAAGAGTTTGAAAAAGTCGGTTGCAAATTGACAGGTGTTTGTGATCTACTTCGGTTAACAAGTCCACTTGCTTGATAGAGTTCTTGGTTCATATTTTGATTGTTTGTTTGTGCAACTTGCCGTTTCAAATGTGTCAAAGGTGGTTGCTGAACTGGACGTTGAGGCTGTGGATGGATGTGATTTAGCTCCTGTTGTTCATTGCCATTGTTATTCATATCTGGCAAGTTTGGTTTTGTTTGTTCAAGTCTTACTACAGGAGGAGATGTTTGATTAAAGACATTCTTCACTCCACCAGTATGACTTGGTAAGCTACTACTACGTTGATATGCATAACTTCTTCCATCTTGGTTATGGTACCTTGTGCCAGCCAAGTTACATGTATCATCTAAGCTAGCATGCCTTTGATATACGGCATGCATTTTATTATCTTGACTTACACTGTTAGTATATGGATTTTGATATCCAGAATGTTCACCCATAAATGCTGGCTGCAATGGTCTGGATGGTGGTCCACTATGACCTGAATAAGCATTGGGATAATGCTGTAGGTGTGATAATGGTTGTGGATTTCTAGTTGCTTGTTGTTGAATGGGGTATTGTGGTGTATGTGATGTGTGAACTCCTGCAGGATATTTTTTCCTTACATCCATCATTGTAGGAGGTGACATATGCTGGGTTTGTGCATATGATGGTAAACGAGTGGCCATTTGTTGTTGAAAGGCAATTCTTTGTTGAGCATACATATTTATTTGATGTTGGGGCATGTTTTGAAGCCGTGCTTGTGGCTGTTGTTGTTGCACTGCTGATGAATGATGAACTTGTGGCATTAGGTTTTGTTGGATTCTACCATTTGACGTGAACGACGCAACTGGCTGTGCAGTACTGGGCGACAAACTTGGGTATCGTACTTTGGCATGCATTTGATAAGGTGAAGTTGCTGCCAATGGGTTCAACGACGCAGCATTTCGTGCGTGGAGTTGGGATGTTTGCGAACCATGGATCTTTGCTCTTTGTTGATTTGTTCTTCGTTGTTGTATTTGTTCATAAAGGATTGGCCGGACGGGAAAAGTGTTTGGTCGTGGTGGCATTCCAGTGGGATTTTGAACACTTTGAGGGTTTAGAAAAAGAGGCCTTTCGAAGGAAGCCTTTGTCGCAAGCCTTTCTTCCTTTTGTGCCTTGACAAATTGCTGTAATGCTTCGGCGGTGGAAGGTGAAATGCCATGTACTTGATGTGTTGACGACGTTACAGCCACAGTAGGTAACCGTGTTCCATTGTTTACGCCATTCCCATTCGACAAGCTTAATTGGTTACTACCTTTTGCTCCTTCATGACTAACGCTATCATTTAATCCATTTATTGACAAGCTTTGTGGATTCAAAGGTGGCTTGGCTGTAGCGACGTCTTTCTTTGGTTCAGATTCACTGAAATTCCCATCCCGATTCTTAATACCCTGTAGAACGAGTTCAAATTGGCTGATTTGTGTCTTTAAATCTTCGACTTTTTTACTCTTAGAGTTAGGATTCTCTGCATAATCCGTTAACAATCCACCAAACTCGCCTTCAGATTTTGTACAAGTACCCAAAAAACCATTGGTGTTCGACGGTGGTCGCTCTACTTCAGAATTGAGTAAACCATTTTCTTGTTTGAAATCTACAGGGTAATCTGGGGTTCTTGTGTTGTCGCTAACGCTTGGCTGGCCACGATTTATAGCGAACGGCGATGAAGCGAAATTCGCAATGTAACTCTGCGAAACTCGGATAATCCTATCAATATTTTCACATGTAGAACCACTGTATGATGAAACTACAGGTTTTGATAGTTCCTCAGAATTTGGAAATTCCCCATTGTGGCCGTTTACAGTGGCAAATGGCTGTAAAGGTAATGTTTCACCCGTGAAGTTCGACGGCTTAGCTACTACATGAACATCCTTTGAACTATCAAAACGTGGATATTTTATTTGTGAGACAAGTGAAGCCGAGCTTTCGGTGCTTGTTGGATTTCTTTCGCCTTGAGGAGAATCGCCACGTCTTTTCATAGACTGCTAAAAGAGGAAAAGTCGAATCAAGAAATTGTATTAACGTAGCATGCGAACTTTGCGAATAATCGTCTTTAAACATGTGCTAAACTACAATGAAGAAAATTAATCTTTATCAAGAGATTTAAAATGAATAAAAAGTCCATTTCATCGTAATTATGTTGTAATTTAGCGACGATGTTTGAGAGAGTAAGTAGAAACTAGCGTAAAAAGTAAAACATTACCTGCCCCGCCGTATTGGTCGTTAATTTCTCCGGCCCAACATTATTTACTCCTTGTTGTTTTGATATCTTACTAACATGCTCGTTGCGGATTTTTGGATTCATTTTAACCTTATTTTCCAAATTTTTAACATGTAGAAGTTGTGCTTGTTCTCGTAACTTTTGTTCTCGTGATGGTCGCGTTTCTTCTAGCCTGGCCTGACAGTTATCATGATGTTTACGAAAGCACTCGATTCGTTCTTGCAAGCGACGTACAATTGCTTGCCGGTTTGGCGTCGAACTGGTAGACACTTCGCTCATTTCTTGAAGAAGAAACCCAGTAAAACTGAAGCTGTTACACAGCCTAAGCGTACTAGAGTCATAGGATGCCGTAGATGTTTATTTGTTAAACTCAAAAATCACCCAAGCCCCAAAGACGCTTGTAATATTGTTCATCTGTCTTATATCCTAGAGGGCTGTCTTCGGCCAAGGACACGATCGTGACGTCACGATAGTTCAGAATCAAAACAACTATCTTTCGGCATATATTATTTGTCAGGCATTTTTTAGTAAAATGTTGTGTCAAATTTAAAAGATTGCTGAATATTACATTTAAAGTACGTATTCTAAGGAACAAAAGTTGCCTCGCACATAATATTTCGTTTATGCATATCATATTAAAGTGTGGTGTTAAACCGAAAACTAAAAGTCGATGTACTGCCGAAATTGTGTTAAAGAGAGGTGTAACGTTTTGAGCGAAGGCCCTTCGTGAGTGAGTGAAACGTAGAGAGACCCGATTCATGTTTTAGTGGGTTTCGTATGAAGATATGCCCGAGGACATGCCATAACAGAGAAATACACAACTATCGTATTTCGCGCAAGCAGTCGGAAGACTGTCGGATGTAGAGCTTTTAAAAACCACAATGGTGGATACATAATATGACTACAGTATATTCGCCTAACTATCACTTCAATACATTTTGCCTTCAATTAAAAGTGTTAACTGTACTGGTTTGTCATTAATACGCTTTTAGGGATTACTTGAAAAGCCTTCTCCCCCGCTGTCGTGTTTCGTATTGTGATTGGTTCAAGTAAAAGTTCTCATGTCGAACGATAATTATCCATTGGCTAAGAAATTCAATCAACTTCCGCAAAGAAAAAGACAAGTGCTTTGGTCGGAACGATCGAGGTAACGATAAATAAGTACGATATTCTGTTCACTGACTTTATATTAACGAGTACGTGTTGTGAGTCAGATGTTTTGATATTTGATATAAAAGTTAAAACTACACCGTTTTCATTATAGCATTCAAATAAAAATACTTCAGATAATTTTGCGCACACATGTGATCAGATAACTGAACATAGTTATTTATGAAATATGATATGTTAAATTTTGCTTTGGCTATCTAGTATCGATTTAAAGCTAAATGCTCTTAATAAATTTCCCCGTAACAAAATTGTGATTTTCTGTGGTTGATTATGCACCAATAATTTTGAAATCCGTAATATAAGAATAGAAGGCGCAGTGTCTAGGCTGGATCCGACTCCTTCCATTCGTTTTTGAAGTAGCATTGCGACAAATTAATTATGGAAGTGATGTTCTAGTAGTTCTACGGATGCAGTCTGACAATGAACTATTCACTCTCCCGTGCCTGCAAAACGTCAGCGGTTATAGTGGAGTATAGGTTAACCGAGATTGTGCGACAGAATGGTACTATAACAACGAGGCATCTGAATGATTGATTGTTGTTATTGATTATATATAATAACATTCTAACACTTCTAGTGTTAGTGATAGCAATACTTATATTAACTCCGAACCGTAACTTAGTCGATGCCAACGTAGTCAATATTGACGTGCACACTGTGTATCCTTTAAATTAATGTGTTTTATTATGCGTTACTAAAAGACATCGTGTTCTATAGAAGATTTAGAATTCACATTGGACAAGAGAAGTGGTTTTCGTGTCGAGCGTGTCACCGTGGTAAACGCCCCCACACATGCACATCCTCGCCACGGTGCGTGCCTCTCCGCCCACGCACATATTAATATGATATTTCCGACGACGTTCTGGTGTACGTACATATTAATGTTGATAACATTAATTTACTTCCATGCCCATAATCAGGGCCGTAGCGAGCGTGTGTGTGTGTGTAAAAATAATTTGCACCAGTAGGTAAAAGTCGGTAAATTATAACAATGTTTTTGTGATATCTGGAATAATCAAGGTCGAGGTAAGTGTTATCAGCCGAAGGCTGGGGCTGATAACACTTACCGAGTGTTACCAAACCGAATCCAATAATTGTTTTATTATATATTGTATTCATTATACATTATTATGCATATATTATTTTAAGGAAAGTAACAATAAACGCACTGTCGTACGGAACACAGTTTATTATTTTCAAAAAATAGAAATCACAACAACAAATATCGCAACAACATCAAAAGTGTTCTTTCGCAACTTTGGTCGATCTTTTTGTGTTTTCAGAGTCTTTGTCTTCAAGTAATTTTTCGATTTCTAATCTTCTACGAAAATCGAGCAGTCATGTTGTTTTTGCTTGTGTGGAAAGCTATCGCTCCTTAGGAAATCTCGCATTGCGGGCGTAACCTACAGATAATCTGTAGCTAGGTTGCGCTGATTCCCATAATTAACTGTATGCGTTTAACCAATGAGAAGACAGGAAGTGACTACAATGTACAATAATGGCGGTAAATCGGCGCAAAACGGATGAAGACCATAAATTATAACTTAAATATATAACTTCAAGAGACATATTTTTGCGCATATACAAGCCTTGCGCGGCTATCTCGTTTTGTCGACAAATCTGCAAACAGCGCAGTCAAAATAGCAAGACACCAGACACTAAGTAACACGGTGAGTCAAATTTAAAACCCGCGTTTCCAAGTATACACGGGCTAAAGCACAACCGCATTGTGAGTTGCATGTACATAACATCTTCTAAAAACGAACGATGTTGCCAGCGAACGATAGTAGTGCGACGCCTCCCTCGAGAAAACCAAACGGTCGTAAACTATAAATGCAGGTTTCAAATTTCACTCACCCGTGAGCACAATATAAACATCAACAAAGAAATGTAAACATTCTGCACATGCGCAGTAGGGACTGATATTCGCCTTTAAAGTGATGGGCTTCTATACAATTAAATTAGCCTGACAAAAATACTTAAAGTGCACCTAACCCCAAAATAGTTTTTAGCGATATCAAATCTTGGTATGATTTCTAGCATTTCAGTGAAACAAATTTTCAATTTAGGCAAATCGTTCGATTTTTATGGCCTTTTGAATTTAGCTTTTAATGGCCCGGCGCCGTCGTATTTTTTGACAACCAGGAGCCTGGATCTAGCACGTTTTCTGACGTCACGCAAGGTAGTCGGTAAAAATTGCTTCCACTTGCCAGGAAATTTCCTGGCAAAAGGAAATATTGGGCTCTGGCAGGAAATCCTTTTTGGAAGGAAATTGGCAGGAAATATAATGAATTGCCAGGATAATGGCAGGAAATTCTGGGATTCCAACCATTGGGGCTTTAAAATAGTCTATGTGTGGCGTAGTAACTAGTAAAATGTTGAATATACAAGAAAGCTACCTATCATAGAGTTTTCAAACGCTGGCAATTTGATTTGGGCCTTCAATTGGCGGCGTTTTCGCTCGGTACGATTCGGAAATTGCTCGGGTATCGCTCGCAGGCTCAACTTTGAAAAAATAATTTGTTAAAAAAAATGACAAATTGTAAAGTATAACTTTATTTATCGTATAAACTGTACATTCTCTTTCTTAACTATCAACTTAAACGCTTCGTCTCTTGTACCATAATACGTTTCTTGCGCCAGCCTAACCGCTGACCAGTGGTCCGCTGACCATGCGAACAGCGTTACACTCTTCCCCCTATAAACAATTCAAAATACAAGTCTGTACAGTCACTTGTGTCCCTTAACGATATCGCTATACAAATATAATGGCATAATTTGGTCTGAATTGACCCATGCTCCATAACGCTGAGGTTCTTGCCTCTGTCTTTCGCTTCTTCTAACCCCCTCGCGTGGGATGGGTATGGCTTTTGGGCGTCTTCGTTTTCACTCTCCTCGCTGCTTTCGTTATCCAGAGTTTCAAAGTTTGGAGTTGACACTTGTGGAAGTGTGTCATGCCCTGTAGGCTGTTCCTGGGCCGGTTCTGCAGCAGGTTGTTGTTTCTGCGACTCCTCCGCCGTACTAGCTTGGCTTTGTTTACACAGATGATGAGGTCAGGGGCGGATCCAGAAATTTTTTAGGGTACGGCAAAACACGGAATTGGCGCTTCCTGAAATGGCATTTCCTGCATTCTGGCAAGATTTTTTAGAAAAATCTTACAGTTCTAATTTGCGTTTTTTATACCACATTTTACGATTTTTAAAAAAAATGCTTCTGCACTTTTAAAAAAATTGTTACTGGAGTCTGGAGACAAAGCCCACCAACGTATTCTCCAACACTTACCTTATGATTTAAGGCTTAAAGGGTATATGAACCGAAAATTGAGATGAATTTTTTATTGATTTATTAGAAAGAACTCGCAAAATGACAAAGAATGACTTGTGACAGTTCTTTCATATCTTATCTCGTTCTTGAGTTATTCAAGGTTGCATAATATGACCTATGACGTCACTAGTTGTACTCACCATTATGCCAATCTGAAAATGAAGCATATCTTCAAAACTATTGAATAAAATTGCTTGAAACTTTCCACAAGTATACAGTTCACTAAAGTTAATATGCCCGTTTCAACTTTATCGTTACCATAGTAACAGATTAGTTCCCAGGCTCCGTTCAACCTTTAAAACATTTCTTTATTTTCTGCCATTTATAAAACAATTTTTGACTGTGGTCTAGTGAAGTATATTTTCAATAGCATTGCCAACAAAACAGGGCAACTTCAAATAATAATTTTTGCAGGGCGTGCTAGAAAATAGAATTTTTTTATTCAGGTAGAAAGGAGTCTGGTAACTAATCTGTCACTATGGCAACGATAAAGTTGACATGGGATATTCAATTTAGTGAACTGTATACTTGTGGAAAGTTTCAAGCAATTTTATTCAATAGTTTTGAAGATATGCTTCATTTTCAGATTGGCATAATGGTGAGTACAACTAGTGACGTCATAGGTCATATTATGCAACCTTGAATAACTCAAGAACGAGATAAGATATGAAAGAACGGCAAAAAGCCATTCTTTATCGTTTTAGGAGTTCTCTCAAATAAATCAATAAAAAAGTCATCTCAATTTTCGTTTCATATACCCTTTAAATCCTAAAATGTTGGAGAAATTTTAAGATGGTTTAACTTATATACTTCCATATTGTCATTTATCACAGTATTAGAAACAGGATTAATGGTTGACAATACTTAAATGGTTGAGAAAAGAAATTTTTAGGTGGATTTTTTTTCAGAACTTGTGCAGGAAATCGATCACCGAACAATACACAAGGAAGACAATAAACACCATCATGAATGGGTGAATAGCATAACCAAGGATACAATTTCAACCAATTTAGGCAAAAACTTCTACCATCTGTTATGGGAAAATGGAAGGTATTACCTGGTACAAAAACATTTTTTATCAGTACTCCAAGTTCCACATTAGTCATGTTCTTGGCTTTTTCTCTGTAATGTGCAACATCATACTCGTGCACAAAATCAACCGGAGGAGTTGTCGCACTATCACCACTTACTTCTGTTGATGGACCGGGAATAATTGGTGCATGTATTGTCTGGGCAGGGAGAGACCCAGACTGACTCACCTCGGTTGATGAGCCAGGAAGACTGGGTTTAGCTGAGAGGGAAGAAAAATTAATCCTTGACTGATAGGATTTTTTAGACTGCAGATGGGGGATGACTTTTTGTGAAGGAAGTTTTCTCTTTAAACCACCAGCTTGCTTGACAAAATGGTTAGGTTGAAATGCATTACCTGATTCCACAATACCATGAAAGCAAAACAAGACATGTATATCGGCTACAGGTTTTGTAGGCGGGCAAGGTTCTACTTCACCATTAAAAAGCAATTTATACTTCTCTTCCCCACAATCAGGATAATAAGAAAAAATATTTGTCTTTGTGACTGAAGCTAAAGCAAAAATACATAAATTATAAACTACACCATGTCTTCTCAAAACAATTTAAAATAGCTTCTTTCTTCACAAGCATTTGATTCACCAGCTGACACAGACATGGGCAAAAGGTTTTTAAAACTATGAGAGATTTTTACTCCATGTTTCGTATAGGCAGACAAAAAATATGGGTGCTGAGAATAATATTCTGCTTTCAGATATAACTCAATAGATGTTAAGTTAAAAGGCGAAGATCTCTAACAATAGAATTATTACCTACCAGAGCCAAGGAAAGAGAGCTGTATAAGCAATTCCCAGCTATATAAATGAGGTAGCAAAACACCAATTCAGATTCAATGAGAATATTATTTTATAGTTTATATTTATTTTATAATTTATAGAGAAAATTCAATCCAAAGCAATAGGCCGATAAATAAATTGTTAAAATTTTCTACTTCTACCAAGTCAATATTCAACATTATCGAATAAAACAGTGAATTTTCTATAAGAAAGCGTGGGCATTGGGCCATGGCAAATCGCCATTAAAATGCTAATCGCTTTTATCATTATGCTGATATTTAGATATATTCATATTATGCATTAATGCAAATAATATTCGACGATATGCACGTATTTAAATAATTGACGCTTCTTAATGCCAAACAATTTAGTATATTAGCACATTACTCACCTTAAAGCAATATAATTCTTCCATTTCCTCCTTTCTGCACTGTCCCTCGCTGTCTTCGGGATGTATGTCTCTGCGTCGAAATCCCTGTACACTGTTTTACCTACCTGGGCCGAAATCTCTTCACCAGTTAAATATGTACTTGGAAGAGCTTTCGACAGATCGTTGAATAAGTCGTTCAGCAACTTGTCGTTTCCACTCTGTAGAGCATTTTCTACAAGTTTTGCGACGTCGTTTATAGACGCCAATAGCAAAACCGAACTCTTGTCTCAAGCAAAAGTTTGAAGTCGAGTTAAATATTGTGCTGGCTCATGCCGTACTCTTGCCGTACGTGTCTGTGCCGTGTCGATGGCTTTAGCCAATCAAAAGACAAGTTACCAAAATTATTTTACTTCTGCCGTACCCTCTATCACTTCCGCCGTAAAATTGGCGTCATTTTCATGTTTTGTCCAATCAGTGAGCGTTATCTTGCCGTACTCCGGCCATTTTGCCGTACTCCGATTATCCACAATTGTAAATGGCAACCTCTCCAATCCCCATATAATAAACAGTTTGATGAAATTACATGAAGTAGACCAGAAGAGCAATGCTTCGACCAAAAATCGCGACATTTTTTGCCGCTATGAGCGCTTTGTGCGGTAAACAGCGGTAACATGGTTATAAATTATAATGATGAAATTATTGAAAATTCGAGGCTTCGAGCAATGTCGGAACTCAGAATTCAAGTGAAATGTTTAAAAATTTGGGAATTTTTAAAATTTAAAAATTTCAAATTTTCTTTTTTCTTTTCTTTTTAATTAATTAATTCAGGAATAAATTAACGTGGGATTTTAGAGTACGGCACTTGCCGTGTTTGCCGTACCCTGGATCCGCCCCTGGATGAGGTCTGCAATGGAAATAGCGCAGTTGATCCTGGTGGCGAATCAACATCTTCCTGAAGTTATCAGCTTTCTTAACGCGGAATGTATTCCCTTCGCGACACTGTATAATTATATAAGGCCCAACCCATGGTTTATGAAGTGCTGACACTCGACCCTTCTTTTGTGGAGAGTAAATAAGTACCTCGTCACCAACCTTGAACGTTTGCGTTGTAGAGGCCTCTTTGCTCTTCTCTACCCGCTTCTCTTTCTGCTGCCTATCCCTTGTGGCACTCTCGTTGTGCGCTTCCTTAAATGTCTTGGCTAGATCTGCAGCCCATTCTTGAGGTATTTTAGGTTTTGGCAATGTGCTTTCCTTAACTAACAGAAGGGTTCGTGGATTCCGACCGTAGGTTAGAAAGAATGGCGAGTAACCCTTTATTTAGGTAATTGAAACGCACAAATGGAATCTTTAAGTCCCAGTCCAGATAATTTTCCTCCTGCGTCTTCTTCAACATTTGGCCAATCGTGCGGGTTCAATCTTTCCACTGCGCCATTGGCTTGGGGATGGAGCGGGCTTATCCTCTTCTTATCGATTCCTAGCTCCGTTGCCAATACCAGCATTGTCGAGTTGTCGAACTCCAAACCTCTATCTGTCAAAATGGATTCGGGTATCGCATGACGACAATATACTTCCGTAATGATGGCATTAGCTACTGTTTTAGCTTTCTTATCGGGAAGCGGAATCATTTCTGCTGCTCTCGTAAACAGGTCAAGAACGACTAACAAGTAACGGTTGCCTCTAGGTGTAGGTTGCCGCCCAAAGGGTCCTTTTAGATCCATGGATATTTCTTGCCATGGCTCTGTTGGCTGGCTTGTTAAAGAGGATTCGGTCGTTGATTTCTGGGGTCGGTCTTGACAGGTAGCACAAACAGAGCAGGTTTGACAGTATCTTCTTGCATCCTCGTTCATGGATAGCCAGCAATAGTCGCGTTGGATAAGTTTCTTTGTCTTGGCAAAGGACATGTGACCTGCATCACCATGTTTCATCTGAAGAACATCGGGAACCAGACTATCCGGTATTACCAGCTGTTTATAAACTTTCCTGCCTTGGCGATACTTGATATGGAGGATGCCTGTTTCGTCGTCCAAGAACAGATATTTCTCTTTCCTCATCCATGACCAGACGGCGAGATTCGAAGACTGGCATTGTTTCTACTGAGTCGCAGCTGTGTTATCACTTGTTTTAGGACTGGGTCACTTGTCTGTTCGTTCTTGATATCTTGTGCTGAGAATCGAATACTTGGTGATCCTTCGTACTACGTAACCATCGTAGTCCGAGGTGGTCTGTGTACCAAGTGAACCTCTGACCCAGCAGGTAGTGCCTGAACTTCCGCGGAGCATAAACTAGGGCAAATGCTTCCTTATCTCTGGTATGCCAAGCGAGTTCATTACCATTAAATGTCTTTGATAGATAATGAATGGGTCTCTCTTGTCCACTACCGTCTCTTTGGGATAAAATGCAACCAAATCCGATGTCTGATGCGTCGGTACTCAGTTCGAAGGTCTTGGTCATATCTGGAAATGCTAACACGGGGGCGTTGGTGAGTGCCTCTTTCAGCTTACCGAACGCTTCCTCACGTTCGGCAGTCCATTCAAACTTTGCTGTTCCTGTCAACTCGTTCAGTGGCTTAGCGATAAGCTGAATTTGTGGCATAAACTCCATGTCATCCTTAATGCACTTGATGAAAATCAGGAAGTAGTGTTGGTACTGTTGGTACTGTTGTGTTGTCCCTCAAAGAAAGCCACTAAAATTATTGATGTCAAGCGATACCTGCAAGATGTTACTATTGCCTCTGATGGCCTTCTCGTTGTTAAGGACACCCAACCGTTTATAGACCTATTACTAACGTGGCTTTCTTGTCAAAAGTATTAGAGCGGATTGCTGCCAGACAGACAATCTTATTGAGAATAACCTCCTTGCAAAAATGCAATCTGCTTATAGACTCTTTCATAGCACAGAGACAGCAGTTCTGCGTGTTTTCAATGACATCCTTAATGCACTTGATGAAAATCAGGAAGTAGTGTTGGTACTGTTGGTACTGTTGTGTTGTCCCTCAAAGAAAGCCACTAAAATTATTGATGTCAAGCGATACCTGCAAGATGTTACTATTGCCTCTGATGGCCTTCTCGTTGTTAAGGACACCCAACCGTTCCAGCCCAGTCGTACCTCGTACCGTACCCTGTTTAACAGATATTTATATTTCTTTGCTTTGGATGTTGTCAAGGCTATCGAAGCAGTTTCCTCATCTTGCCATCTCTGTCAGTCCGTGAAGTCTATCCCTAAGCACTTACATGCAGCGTCAGTCTACGTCCGATACCCCTATATCCATTGTCGTCCTACATTGCTTCTATCATGAGCGAAAAACACGAGGACCTCCGCAATGCCATCTTGATCCTTTGCAGTGAACTTCGTTCCCTGTGCGATGGAGGAGTGACCATCCGTGTGGACCTTGCGCCTGGTTTATCTACACTCTCGAAGGATAAAATCCTTCTCTCCCACTTGGAACTGAGAAGGGTTAAAAACCCCAACAAGAATCCCGTTGCCGAGCGTGCTATTGCCGAGATTGGCACCGAGTTACTTCACTTACACTCCGCCCAGTTTCCAAAGTCAAATCGCGAATCCGGCGTGTTTGCTCGCGAAGTATGGACTCAACGCGATCAATTGCAGTGTGTATATTAACACATCCAAACCTTACCGATATATAGTGACTGCCGCATCTTGTGTCATTGTAACTTTCTCTCTCCATCTGCAAGTGTCGGTGGCTCAATGCATGGTTAGAGCGTCTCACCGGCAATCAGAAGGTTACAGCTAGTTCATTTTTCTGAAGATACGAGCTTGACGATCGTCCATGTATAGTCTGTCTACCAAAGCTCTCGCACATTCACTACAGCAGTGTGTATATTAACATAATACTAAACATCATAACAATCACATATCAAGAATGAAATATTTACACAGTAGGAGAGATGATTACAAATATGTTATAGTCAAGCCTGGAAATAATTATTTTTGCTGTACCTGTCAGAATGACCAGCTGACAAATAAATTTGTAACGGACACACAAAAAAAGAAGGTGCAGTATTCTCAACTACTTCTCAAAAAGATAAACCTTGTCTACGCTCCTACAACAACAAAAAATCAGGAGAAGTAATCACTACAGTTCACTACAGCACAGACTGTTTCTGTCACACGAAACTGAATCTTTTCCCAAGCCGAATAGGGAATAGATCATTCTCTTTTCCTAGGCATACAGTACCTAAATAAATATAGCGTTGATGAAATGTAGGAGTAAATCGTCTTTCCCGAAGATCAAGTCTTCAAGGCTAAGGTACATGTAGTCCATGGCGACTGTAAATAATAATTGGCAGCCGCCGGCCGGTCACCGTTTTGAAAGAACTATAATAAATGTGACTGGCAATCAGTAGTCGTAACAATAATAGTGTTGTAAATACTCGTTACTAAAGTAACGTGTTACTAATTACTAAGGGACAAACCATTATTTTTCTGGAGGGGGATGAAACATGGGGGGGGGAAATAATGGTTGTAAACTCTTTTGCCCCCCCAAAAAAAATTGACGGCAAACTTTCAAGACCCCCCTTACCAAAAGTCGAAACTTTTCTGACCCTTCCCCTAATATCACTCATACATGGAAAATAAGTTACCATATTTCCTCGATTAAGCGCCTCCCCCTCAAATAAGCGCCCCTCTCTACATACTAATTTAAATTACAACGCAATTTCTAGAAACAAACTTTCTTTTTTAATTGAAAGTCATTCACATATTTATGTCCATGTGCCTGTACGTTTCTTTCGCTTTCACCAGCTCCACGTGTAACTTCTCTACAATTATTAAGTGTGCTGTTCTAGCGTCATATACACATACTGCACCAGTACTGGCACTTTTAGAGTCTGATGGAGAAGATGATGAATTGATTGATGTGGAATATATGATTGTAGAGAATATTTTAGTTAACTTTTTTCATTCTTTTGTTTTCTTAAAAGTTTTGTTGAAGTTACCGCGTGCAGTTACCGCGACTGACAATGTATAAACAAACCGCAAATGTTCGTTTTTGTTGTTAAACTTTGGTTATCGTAAGATACTCTCTTGTATTTTTCTCGTTAGATACTCTCTTGTATTTTTCTCGTTAGATACTCTCTTGTATTTTACTTGAAAATGACTTTCTTATTCTTGACATGATTTTGTATATTTTGTAATAAGCGTCCCCCCCCCCCCCTCGAATAAGCGCCCCTCCTTTTAGTCTCAAAATTAATAAGCGCCCCCTTAATCGAGGAAATACAGTATTTCATTTTGTTCATTATAAAATAAGTCGGCGTGCTCCGATTGGCTGGTCTCCAAGTATTTATGAAAGTATGAAGATCATGAATGACGTAAAATGGCATCAACTGGCCAGGAAAGCCCCTAAATTTAAGAAAATATACGATTTGCTTTTTTTGTTCTTTAATATGTTTATATACAAAAACATACCGCTCATGTGCACATCTACATTGACGTATGTTCAGTATTTATGTAGTATATATATTTTGCATATGTCATTTGTTGTAGTTTATATATACATTCTAAACAAATTAATATTTTATAACATCTCATCTTCTGCATCGGTTGTATCAATTGTCATATTCAGCATTTACAAATGCATGTCGTGCTTTCACGATTCTAAGCCTCAAACGTTTTTGCCCCCCCCCCCCCTTCTATAGAGTAAAACTTTTTTGACCCCCCTCCCATAAATGGAAGTGAAACTTTGTTTAACCCCCCTCCTCATAAATAATGACCACTCCCTTATCAAGGTTTCCTGACCAGTACAACAACCGAGATACTGACTACGAGATTTTGAAAAGTCTGATGACAGACCTCGAAAAGGTATTTGATGACTTTTGTGTTGTGAACGAACAGTTCGAAATCATAGTATCTGACGAACATAACGCTGAACACCATGTAGTAAATGGAGAAGATATTAAAACCTACAAGGATAATGTAAACCAGAATTACCAAGATGCCAGAAAGGTATTTATTGAAGTTAAAGCTGCAAACCAACAAATTATAATAGACCAAGCAGCTAATCCAGTCAGAGCTGGTCTCAGGAAAGACTTGTGTAGGATACATGAACTTCTTACAGTAATTGATACGAACTTTGAGTTTGAGAACCCCAATTCATAAGCTTTAAAGAAGGATAAACAGGATGTAAAGTCTATTTTGGATGTTATTTGTGTACCATTGGGGGATGTAGATGAGCATTGTTTCGACGAACTTGCCGTTGCACTGTTCTTGGTTGGCTTGGTTCAATTCCAATCTCACCTGCCAGTTGTACAGCTTCTTGATAAAGCCTACTGTGTTCTTCATCAATGTTGGATTGGAAATCCTCCAGAGTTTCTTTTAAGTTAGAAATTTCCTGTTCTGCCCATCTCTTCCCGTTCTGCCCATCTCTTCCCGTTGTAATTTAACAGTGGCCGGTCTAGTTAAATCAAGTATGTACCTGACTATAACCACGGAAACAATAAACTGAAAACTAATCGCATTGCTCAATGCCTGAGCATCATCTCTGCTGTTGGAATTCCAGTTACCAGTACCAGCAGCATCATCCTTCACCATTCTTATTTAACCGGATATCTTCTAAGGTCGCTAAAATTGCAACAAATAGTTCAACAATTCTATCCAAACCATCAATACGAGAAATCCATCTTGACGGCAAACATCAATTAAAACTCTGTGCTTACTAGCTGGAAGTAAAGACTTGATCTTGTTCACCAGGTGATGTTGGCGTTTAGGTGAATTGGAAAAGAAAGCAGAGAGTTTTCTGACAGTTCCCATCATGTTTCTTACCATTTGCAGTGAACAAGTATCAGCAACACATAAATTTAATCGATGATTCATGCAGTGCATATAAAGCTTTTTTAAAAGCATGTTGAATAAGTGTAGATGCACCAACATACCTGCCAGCGGGGATTGACCTCTACAATCACCATTGACATTCGACACCCGAGGTACCTTCGTCGCAGAGGTGAAAACCAACAAATTCCTCTCTGATGTTTGTCGAGGCGTCGACAAATCTTACGACCAGTGACAAATTTTCTTTGTTGGACACATCAGCTGCTTCGACGGCCAAGATTGAAAACAATCTACTGCACTTTATTTCATCTGATAATTTGGAGATGATGTGAGCGCCTACTGTTAGTAGAGAACGTTGCATTTCTTGGAGCATTTTGTACTGGATGTTCCTTCAGCTTCGTATCACCACTGTCGATTCGAAATTGAAGACTTGGAAAATTCCCTGTAGGCTGGCATCAATCTGGGTACTTCATCTCTCCTTCCTCTGAGTGGTATATTACTTAGCCTACGTCATAGTCTGTTAAATTTTGAAAAACACAGACTGCGCCGTTAATCGTGTTCTGTGACGTAGCTACTATAAGGAATTTAAATAGTAGACCATGATTGGTCGCTTAGAAAATTTAGTTAATACGTGATATTCAATTGGTTAAGAACTACTTCCGTTTTCAATGTTGTTTACCACGAAGACAGTTTCTCAGCCGCCTCAACGTATTCTTTGTAAACGAGATTAAAGTTTGCTAATACTTTGGCAAAGGATGACTGTTTATAGTCGGAATAATTTTGGTTCGAGGATGATCAAACAGTCGAAGAGATGCGGGAATCGAATTGTTAATCATACGATATTTCCAGGTAGCCGTCGAGTGCCGATTCTCGTTATGCTGTTTCGTTTTAGCTTTTCAGCTTGTCCTATTTGTCTATTAGAACTAAGTTTGCTCTTCATATGATTTCTTAAACTTTTACTGTGAATACTCGTTAGTTGCTATAAGCATAGACTTGCTCCAAGTCTGCCTCTTGATTGTTTCGGGTTTGTTTAAAGACGGGTTTGATTCGGGACGGGTTTGATTCGAGACAGCTAGGTTCTTTTCAAAACCTTGAAACAAACCCGCCTTTGAAACTAAACCACTCTCGAAATAAACCCGTCTTCTCGAAACAAACCCGTCTTCTCGAAACAAACCCGTCTTTAAATAAACCCGAAACAATCAAGAGGCAGACTTGGAGCAAGTCTACTAGAATAATCGGCATAAATTACAGAACACACAATTTGGCTCTGATGCACAGACGCTACTTAGCGCCGCCTTTTTGCGCCCGCGAGCGTCTGTACGCAGGCTATATATTACTCTGACCACAGAAAATCACGGTTGACAGAATTACCATGCGTTGTGTCGGTCGGCATAGGTCATTGGTCGAGATGGTCAGCACTAGAGGCAATCCACTGAGGGTCTTTAACCCGAGTGGGGACTAGTACTAGTTGCTAAATTATATATCTGCCCTGCCAGGTTATCTTGACTCTTAGATTACCAATAATTGTCAAATACTCTTAGATTACCAATAATGGGTAATTCCACAACAGTATATTATAGGATTCTAGATCTCAACCCCAACACAACACCAATCCTAACCCAACCAAGTGGGGACTACGACTATAGTTGCAAAATTATTCAAGTTTCTTAATTTTTTTAAACACACAGGTTGGGAGTTAGGGTTACAATGAAGTTGAAGGCGGGGATTAGGCGGGGGTTTAGGGTTAGGAAGACATTAAGGCGGGGGGTTAGGGTTAGGATTTGTGTTGTGATGGGGTTGAGTTCTAGAATCCTACAATTTACTGTTGTGGAATTACCAATTATTTGTAATCCAAAAGCATTTGACAATTGCCGATTATTGGTCTTTAATCTTTAATCATGTACTCCTAAAACAGTTTAAAACAATCAAAAACAGTTGGTAATATAGTAACTAGTCCTAGTCCCCACTCGGTGAAAGACCCTCGGTGGATTGCCTCTAGTGCTGACCAGTGAACTCAATATATATAACTGGAACGATAACTCGTAAGCAAAAAGTGAGGCAAAAAGTTCCAGGCCCCTACGCGGTTTGCAGGTAGATTTCAGGCCCCGTACGCGGTTTGCAGGTAGATTTTTCAAGGTAAAACGTTTTTGTAGTTGTAGACCTTATAATATTTTTGGTAAATAAATTACTTGAACCATGGTAGCTAGTAAAATTAATTTATTTCACTATCCATGCTTGAACTGGTGAATCGCTCAGTAACTGACTTCGTAATACGCACGCCATCTTCAAAACAAAAACACAAACTTTCGTCTATGTTTGGCAAACGTTTTCTTCAGAAATAAACCACCCCCATGGCTATAGAATATATTAAAGGAAAGATAAATGATCTATTAACAACATACGTACAGCTTATCCCGGTAGCTAACTTAGTTCTCTTTAAAAGCGGATAATCGAACATGCCAAAAAATATAATTTTCGTCACGGATACCATCTTGTAAACAAAAACACGAACTTTCGGCTGTCTTCGACGAACGTTTTCTTGAGAAATAATCAACTCCCAAAGCTACAATATATATTAAAACAAAGATAAATTATGTGTTTACAATATGCGTACAGCGTATCCGGCTACCGAACGTAGTTTTCTTAAAAAGAGCGGATAATCTAACTGTTCTAACATCCAAAAATAAAAAATTCAAAATATGTTACCTGCAAACCTTGGGGGCCTGAAACCTTGCCTCACTTTTTACCCGACTTATGACTGGGAGTTAGCGTTCCATATATAGAGTTCACTGGTGCTGACCGGTCGAGATATGCGGCTGCTAGCTTACAGTACAGCGGACAACTTTGGTAGGTGCCTTCGAAGCAGCCGTTCCTCACGTTGTAATCCACATACTACAGGAACATAACATATCTATCTTTCTTCGAACACCCGTTCCTCACGTTGTAAGCCACAAACTACTGGAATTGTTAAAGCATTGTAAGCTTTAAATTATTAGGGGGTTAGGGTTAGGATCTTTGTTGTTTTGGGGTTGATTACAATCCAATAATTTACTGCTTACAATGAATTGTTAAAGCATTGTAATTAGTAAATTATTGGATTGTAATCAACCCCAAAACAACAAAGATCCTAACCTTAACCCCCTAATTTAGTGCTTACAATGCTTTAACAATTCCAGTAGTTTGTGGCTTACAACGTGAGGAACGGGTGTTCAAAGAAAGATAGATATGTTATGTACTTATGTTAGATAAAGATATGTTATGTAAATATAGATATGTTATGTTATTAACGAGGTAATATATGGGGCGCCGTTTGTTTCAATAATACTTCTGTCACATATATAAAACTTAGGATCACTAATATAAAACTTCCATACACATATATACAACTTATTCGCAAATATAAAACTTCTCTTACTAAATATAATACTTCTTCGCAAATATATAAAACTTCTCTTACTAAATATAATACTTCTTCGCAAATATAAAACTTCCGTACACATAATATATACAACTTATTCGCAAATATAAAACTTCTCTTACTAAATATAATACTTCTTCGTAAATATAAAACTTCCATACACATATATACAACTTATTCGCAAATATAAAACTTCTCTTACTAAATATAATACTTCTTCGCAAATATATAAAACTTCTCTTACTTCGTCGCAAATATAAAACTTGTTGCGCAACAAGAGCCCGCAATATCTGATCGATTATAGGATTCATTACATCAAGTACTGCAACATGCCATTGCCTGCCTTACCCATGTTTTCAACATGGCCGATGAAGACGAAACGGTTCTAGACGAATTTACGACATTTCTCTCTCGGTTGCCTCAGCTTTGCGAACAATTGCGGTTAAATCAATTTACTCAAGAATTGGAAATTGCTGATAATTTGCTTGCAGCTTCGGAGCGGGTATGTTCTTGGGGTGTTCTTTTTCTTTTTCTGTTTGAATGTCGCGAGGATGACATTTCTCATGAAATAGTAGAGAAACTGCAAACACTTCTTGGTCAATATGAACAATTCACAAGATGCTACATGGATGTTGTTCAAAACCTCCAAGAACAAGATACGGGCAACAGATTTCGCTGTCAAAACGAACTGAATAATGGTGAAAACTTAAGAGGAAGACCACGATTTCGTGTTACAAAAGCACAAATAGAAAGCCTTCGAGAAATTGGTTTTTCGTGGACTAAAATACCACTGTGAAGTACGCCGTCGATTCAGCCGTCGATTCAGCCGTCGATTCAGCGGGTAGCCATCCGTGTGAACCTGACTGCTGTTTGGGCAGACGATACGCTTCGACTTTATAAAAGTACTATTTTCTATGGCGCTATTCTATATGATTTCTTTAAATTTAAATTTAAATATGTTGCAGAGAATTTAATGCTCTTCCTAACGGTAGTAGTCGCTTGTCTCGATCGTGCCGAAGGAAGATTCACGCGAACGTTAAACATGAACGGCGCTTCAAGTATCGAGCAACGGCATAGTGTAATTTGTTATTTCCGACAACTCAGATAAAATTACTATTTTCTCGGGCGCTATTCTATACAATTTTTTTAAATTTACATATGTTGCACAGAATTTAATATTCTTTCTAACGGTAGTAGTTACGTGACTGGACCAGGCCTAAGAAAGATTCACGCGAACGTTAAACATGACCGGCTTTTGGTCTCGGGCAAGAGCGCTAACTTGTATAATGGCATTTGTTATTTCCGACTATCTCGCATAAAATCACTATTTTCTCGCGCGCTATTCTATAAGATTTTTTTTAATCTACATATGTTGCACAGAATTTAATGGTCTTTCTAACGGTAGTAGTTACGTGACTGGACCAGGCCTAAGAAAGATTCACGCGAACGTTAAACATGACCGGCTTTTGTTTTAAAATAGTAATTTTATTTGAGTTAGTCGGAAATAACAAATTACACTATACCAATTAGCTCTCTTGCCCGAGACCAAAAGCCGGTCATGTTTAACGTTCGCGTGAATCTTTCTTAGGCCTTGTCCAGTCACGTAACTACAACCGTTAGAAAGAATATTAAATTCTGTGCAACATATGTAAATTAAAAAAAATTGTATAGAATAGCGCCCAAGAAAATAGTAATTTTATCTGAGTTGTCGGAAATAACAAATTACACTATGCCGTTGCTCGATACTTGAAGCGCCGTTCATGTTTAACGTTCGCGTGAATCTTCCTTAGGCACGATCGAGTCAAGCGACTACTACCGTCAGGAAGAGCATTAAATTCTCTGCAACATTTAAATTTAAATTTAAAGAAATCATATAGAATAGCGCCATAGAAAATAGTACTTTTATAAAGTCGAAGCGTATCGTCTGCCCAAACAGCAGTCAGGTTCACACGGATGGCTACCCGCTGAATCGACGGCGTCAGTGGCGGAAATTCGCCTTTTTCGGTGGTGGGGCAAAGCCTCTTAAATTTCCGACAAGTTTATTCGCTACATAACCAATTTTTTGCACACAAAAATGGATAAATAAAGAAACTAAAAAAGGTTTTGATACACAAAATGTGTTTAAAGTGCACCTAACCCCAAAATGTTTTTTTAGCGATATCAAATATCGGTGCGATTTACAGCATTTCAGTGAAAACATTTTTCAATTTAGGCAAATCGTTCGATTTTTATGGCCTTTTGAATTTAGTTTTTGATGGCCCAGCACCGTCATGATTTTTGACAACCAGGAGCCTGGATCTAGCACGTTTTCTGACGTCACGCAAGGTAGTCGGTAAATATTGAAAACAAAGATGCAATCTAAACAGACTCACTATTCGTCTATTCCGGGACTTTTCGACTGGTTCGTTTGAATCTTTAGGCGCTACAGCATGAATGGTTGGGTATACACAAATCCCGAGATCACCACTCTTTAATTTCGGATAATTTGGCTTCGTTTGGACAGGCAAGATGGAAAACCTTCGCTCGTAATCTTCGGGCATTTATCATGATTCAAGTGAAGCATTTCGAAGGTTCGAAGACCCGTCTTGCCTTCGCGAAGTCAACCCAGGTTCTCTTTCTTTTCTTTGCTAGGTTAATCGTGGTCGAAATATTTATTTTCAACGTTTGACTTTGCCCAGCAGCGTGCGAAGATATGTTCTTACCGCATGTTGTGTAAATATCTGATGTCGGGTTCGGACTAGCGAGAGATTGACATGAAACAGTGTGGCACGAAAATTTGATGTGGGCGCTGATCATAAACCGGAATATTTTTAAATGGCCTTACTAAAGTCACTGGTAAACCTCTATTATCCATCTCAAGCTGGGTCAACAATGCTCAAGGCTGATTAACAAGCGAAAGTCGAGAAAGTATAGCCGGGTTCTGCAATCTAACAAAATATTTTTGTGATAAGGAATAATGTGAAGAATTATACCTGAACATAGGCACAATTTATTCATGCAATTGACAGCTACACAACTGTTAACCATCTTTTCACTATCAGCAAACGAACGCAGTATATCAATGTAGACAGGCCGAATGTTTATCCGAGACACGAGTACCTTGCATGACGTCACAAAATTTACTCGTTCCAGACTCCTCGTAGCCACGGAAGTGGTCCATCAAAAAGCGCCTTTTGCCATCTTTAAACTGCCATAAAAATCGGAGGATTTTAAGAAATTCATTTTCGTTTTCGCAGAAATACTAGAAATCATATAAAAATTTGATATCGCTAAAAAAACATTTTGGGGTTAGGTGCACTTTAACCTTTTTTTCGCCTGTAATCACTGTCGAATACTCTGTTGCAGGACAGGCATCAATCTTCATTCTTTTTAGACTTTTCGACATATTTCGACGATTATTGATTTGGTTTGCAGTCGTACTATCGTAACAAATTTATATTTAGCTTAGTTTATTAGAGGGCGTACGATTTAAAGTCGTTAGCCGAGAAGACCTGAAAATCTTACCATTTGCTGGTATTATTGCAAAGGCAGCCCTTTCTCCTCAATTATTTTTAAGAATTAACCTGAGTGGTGGTCCGACACAGGATTTGAACCTGTGTCCATGTGTGGTAACCACTAGACCACAACAGCTGGTTTAAAGATGGCTCCTGTTCGAGCGCTAGTCCCAGTTTCCCGGCCAGTTGCAAACAATGGGTCTGGGTACGATTATCGCTGCGATATTGCAAACAAAACAACTTGAGATGTTTATAAGTATTTATAAGTTGCTTCTGTAACATTTGTTCCCATTTTCGATATATTCCTTAAGTATTTCCGAAATTCCGACAAAAAGTGAAATTTTCCGACAAATTAGCGATTTGACGATAGGTGGTGGGGCGGTTGCCCCCCCACCCCACCACAATTTCCGCCACTGGACGGCGTACTTCACAGTGGTATTTTAGTCCACGAAAAACCAATTTCTCGAAGGCTTTCTATTTGTGCTTTTGTAACGAAATCGTGGTCTTCCTCTTAAGTTTTCACCATTATTCAGTTCGTTTTGACAGCGAAATCTGTTGTCCGTATCTTGTTCTTGGAGGTTTTGAACAACATCCATGTAGCGTCTTGTGAATTGTTCATATTGACCAAGAAGTGTTTGCAGTTTCTCTACTATTTCATGAGAAATGTCATCCTCGCGACATTCAAACAGAAAAAGAAAAAGAACACCCCAAGAACATACCCGCTCCGAAGCTGCAAGCAAATTATCAGCAATTTCCAATTCTTGAGTAAATTGATTTAACCGCAATTGGTTCGCAAAGCTGAGGCAACCGAGAGAGAAATGTCGTAAATTCGTCTAGAACCGTTTCGTCTTCATCGGCCATGTTGAAAACATGGGTAAGGCAGGCAATGGCATGTTGCAGTACTTGATGTAATGAATCCTATAATCGATCAGATATTGCGGGCTCTTGTTGCGCAACAAGTTTTATATTTGCGACGAAGTATTATATTTGCGAAGAAGTATTATATTTAGTAAGAGAAGTTTTATATATTTGCGAAGAAGTATTATATTTAGTAAGAGAAGTTTTATATTTGCGAATAAGTTGTATATATGTGTATGGAAGTTTTATATTTACGAAGAAGTATTATATTTAGTAAGAGAAGTTTTATATTTGCGAATAAGTTGTATATATTATGTGTACGGAAGTTTTATATTTGCGAAGAAGTATTATATTTAGTAAGAGAAGTTTTATATATTTGCGAAGAAGTATTATATTTAGTAAGAGAAGTTTTATATTTGCGAATAAGTTGTATATATGTGTATGGAAGTTTTATATTAGTGATCCTAAGTTTTATATATGTGACAGAAGTATTATTGAAACAAACGGCGCCCCATAGTAATAACCTCGTTCTTTTAAAAACCACGCTTAACTTTCTGAATAAAAACCGAAATTTAAAGCGGATTTTTTAAAGAACTTAAGTTCTAATCACTCTCCTCCGCAGAGGCTTCTTGCGCTTTTTTTAGAGTTCGGGCAAATAGTTTGGGCAGCACGGGCTGGCGGGCTGGGAGGGCGCGCGGGGAGTGATGGGAAGACGGAAAAATTCTTTTCTCTTTTTCCCTCTTCCCATCTTCCCCCGCGCGCTCGCAATTCCGCGTCCCGATTCTCTCCACGCGTCCCCAAAACACCCTGTGAGCCTAATACAAATTACACTATTGCTACAAATAAAAGCGCAAGAAGCCTCTGCGGAGGAGAGTGAGTTCTAATCATAACATCTATTTCAACAGCATATCCTCACTCTTATAATGACTATAATGATCAATCAACCATTCCTGTTAAAATGATCATAATGATCAAATTAAGAGCGTTAATGCTAGAACCCAACCCCAACACAACAAAGATCCTAACCCTAACCCCCCGCCTAATGGGTTACCTAACCCTAACCCCCCGCCTAGCGTGTTTTCTAACCCTAACCCCCGCGATTTCTCAAGACAAGGACAAACCCACCCCATCTAACCCCTATTTCAGCTTGTACGTTTATAGACTAGTGAGTGATACTAAGCTTGTGGGATAGTAATTGACTATTATACGCATGCGCGACTCTCTTAAAATGAACATTATCATCATTTTAACAGGAATGGTTGATTGATCATTATAGTCATTATAAGAGTGAGGACATGTTGATTTCAAAGGCACCTACCAAAGTTGTCCGCTGTACTGTAAGCTAGCAGCCGCACCTACAGAATGACTTTGAAACCTCGAACAACCAGGGGTCGGTTGTTCAAAGCCTGGATAAGTTATCCAGTGGATAAGTCCTATCCAGCGGATAACTCTTCTATCCAGTGGATAGTTATCCAGCGGATAAAAAGCGGTTGTTCAAAGCGTGGATAGCGAGGTGGATAACTATCCGATGGATAACTTGTTTTCCGGACTGTTGCTACGGTAACACGTAGCTTTTCCCCGCGATATTCGCGCGCGTTATTTAAAGGTCTTTAAAAACAATAACAATGGCGGAAAACAAAAAAAGACGAAAGCCGAACTTCACCGCTGCAGAATGTAATGTTATCGTGGAAGAAGCCGAAACAAATATCGAAATTATTAAAAGCAAATTTTCGAATACAGTTACGAATAAAAATAAAAATAGAGTGTGGGATGAAATAACTGCAAAAGTGAATTCACTCGGGGTGTGTTTACGAAGCGTCGCGGAGGTTAAGGACAAGTGGAGAGGGATGGTTAGCTTCGCCAAAAAAGAACACAGTAAGAACATAGACGAAAGAAGAATGACTGGAGGAGGAAAGAGGCCTGTTTCACCTAAGGCGGCAACACGCCAAATTATCGAGCTTTTCGGCGAAAACCCGTCGTTTTCTGGGATACCCGGTGGACTGGATTCAGGTAAAGATATTTTCAAATTTGCCGCTTTTAAGACATTGGCAAGTTTAGGCTATTATTTTTATGAATAGAAATAGTAAATTTTGTATCAACAAAACATAGTCTTGAACATAATTTAGCATTACCACGGTATTGAGCAGTAAGTTTTTCCAACTTATAATAACATGTATCTTAAAGGGAAGAAATCTACTATTGATGCTGCCAGCATGTCCCCAGAATGGACTGAACTGCTGAGCCAGCTGAATACATCACAGAGCCAGTAAATGTTTCTCCAGATGTCCATGTAGTCATGCTAGACTACACTGCAGGGATGAATGATGATATGACAATAACTGACATGAGTGATTCATTTATAACACCTATCCAACCAGTCACCTCTTGTCATCCTGCAACTTCATCAGAAAATGTGATGTCCACACCTGCAAAAAAGCAGAAAACAATCACAGGGCAGACGCGGAAGAAAGTGGTATTGCAGGAGATAAACAACCTGCACCTCACCGTGCTGAAAAAAGAAAGCATTAAATTGGATATGGAGATCGAGAATTTACATCTTCAACGGAAAAAACTAGAACTTGAAATAAAAAAATTGGAGACCTTTGGTTCCTCTTAGGTTTTTCTTATTTATGTTGCTCAGCATGACTGTACTGAAAAAGATTGTAGTTGTACATTTAACAACAATAATTTTTGATCCTAAATTAGATACACTCACAGCTACTGTATGCAATGTTTGATATGTTAATTAACATATTAACTAGAAGTTACTATCGCAAGGGAAGTGCTGCCTCGAAACCCAAGGCAGTTGTGATTAATTAAGTTGGTAAAAACTTACTTTATGCCAGTTTTAGTATCAACTTAATACTTATATTACTCCAGGATAGAATGTTTGGTGCACAAAAAGAAACATGGTTAAATGTACAAGTTGCCATCTTTTTCAGCATTGTTAATTGAAAATTGTTTTAACTGTTAAATACTTGCAAAAAATAATTAATTTAAATATATTTTGTGCATGTATTAATAAACTTTTCTTGAAATTGTATTGTGTGTAATCAAAGTATTAAGATGAGAAATGTAGTGAACCGCCAAAATATAGGAATGAAACACTGACATTTTTAAAGAAGCTACGGCCTTCTTCATTGGAGTAAAATATATTTCATATTTGAAATATTATTTCTCTCTGGTGAAGTGGCTTTGTTCAAAACATCATTGTTGGCTTCTACTTTGTACGTAGTTCACTACATTTCTTTTTTTAAATATTCACAGTATCACATTTTACCATTTTTTTGTAAAATACCTTTCTTGTCATTCTTACAATATTATATACTTGTTGTCTTGTTGTAAACATGTATTTCACCTTGGGTGCCAGATTATGTATTATTAAACCATTCATTCAGTACATTTGCTTTTTATAAATATATTAATACACCATTCGTACTCAAAATATGTGTATTCAAATCATTGATTACAAAATTCTACACCACAACGTCTGCAGCAAATTTGGATTGTACTGGAGATTTTATCCCCTCGCCCGGAAGGCCTGAGGGCGAGGGTGATAATATCGACCGGCGTTTAGTCCCTTATCACGCGAGATCCAAGCGGATGCCTATCTCGAATGCAATTTAATTTTATATATATATTGCAACATATCCTCTTACCTTATTTTTATGATAATGTTAAATTCGTAACATGGCACTATATTTATGATTATGTTAAAAACAGTAGCGACTCTACAAATCCTAACTTTTGTATCTTCTGCGCAACTATAACATTTCAAAATGGCGGACTTTCCTAGTCAAGGTAGGGTAAAAATGAAATTTGATTTGGCGTTGCTGTATAGCCTGTAGGGAATGGATTTAGAGAAACTGACTGAATTATTAGTTTTAAAGTTGTTCTTCAATATTGCTTTGTTTCAAACTATTTAATCGCCCTGTATAGTTATGCAAATTATGAATAAAACATGAATAATTTATAAAATATTCATGTTTTAACGAGAAGAAAACAACAAAATTCAAGCTGCTAGCTGTAATTTTGTTTGTTGAGAATGTACTATTTTACCCCTGCGTCCATGTTTTGAGGTTTCTGTTCGCTTTACGGCTTTGATTTAACGTCGTGTCGTCAACTTGTCTAGTGTTGAGGTCAAACAATGTTCAAATGCATATATATATGTATGCAAACTGCGAACATCTTTATCAATGCTGTTTATCTTCGCAAACCGATATACATGTATCGTGTAGAATTTATGACCTTCCCAGCTTTGCTTTCTATATAAAAGAAGACACCCGCTCATTCAATGAGGTTCAAACGCCCAGCTGAATGCTCGACACACAACGACTACGAATTACGCTGCGCGTGTGAACTGCAGTGAAATAGATTTTCTTTATATATATATATAGCAACAGTATAGCAACCACTACAGTATTTGCAGAGGAATAAGGTTTAGTAAAATAAATGGTTTGAACATAGGCATATCTATTCAGTAAAAGTTTGAAGTTGATCATCCAGGAATTTTTAAAGGGTAATTCATTGATTGACTGTTATGTAACTGACATTGTAAAGTATTCAGACCACACAGTCAAAATCAGCAATGTGGGACTGTGGCAGTCTTCTCTTTTTTAAATTGCAGTCTTCTCTTTTTTAAATTAACATTGTGCAGTGTGATTTTTAGTATGCCGTATATGCTGTAAAGTTATAAACTTGTAATTATGTCAATAAAATAATATTGTCTTCATAACCAGATTTCAGTAATTTTGTCATGTTTATAATAAGAATATTTAACCGAGCATGCATGTAATTTATCATTAAAGAACTGTTATTCTGATCAACCTAATACTTAATATTATACAGTATGTGTTGCTGCATGTCATGATATACTGTCTTTTATAGTTTAATCAAGTCAAATTATTAATTTTATATTGTACCTATACAGTACAGTGTCAATATCATATGTGATGCAAGCCTGAGATAACCCTAACCCCCTGCTTAATGAGTTTTCTAACCCTAATCCCCGCCTAACTAGCTTTAAGACACGTTTCGCAACTTCTTGTTTCATTTCACAAATATGTTTTGTTTTTTCAAAATACCATAAGCTTAATATATAAGAATAGTTACATTTTATACTGTACATTGTATTTTTGGTATAATTATAATAATTACCAGTCAGCAAATAGAAAATGGTTCAATTTCTCAACTGTGCTGTTAATTTTTTTATAAAAAAAGATTTGTGTACAATGAGGAATCCTAATCCAAGTCAACATATTAAATTACAACTCATTTGTTAAGTAACTTCTTTGAAGATTGTTGAGTATCCAAACCATGCCTTGATTGAATGTTTTAGTAAACTCTTAATGCTTTGGTGCCTAAAATTATGTGCAGGTTCCTTATAAATACTGTACCATATAATACTTTCTCACTGTATGATTTCAAATTATATTTCATTACATTGTCCAATCTGTTAATATGCACATGTACTGTATATACTGTACTTTTTATTTATGTATTTAAGGAGAATCTTTAGCATCCAATCATCAAAAACTGAAGAAATTGAAGGTCAGTAAAAGTTCAAAAACATGCAATATGCAGCATAGTATTTAAGCTTTTAATTGTTTATTGGATTATGATAACACATGAACAATAAATGATAATTAGTTATATTTAAAGTGAATGGTTTGAACCTAAGAGTATCATTATATATGTTAAGTTGATCATCCAGGTTCTTGTAGTCTTGAGAAAGACTGTTGTTGGTGACTGACGTTTCGACGGCCTCAGCGGCGGTCATATGATGTAATGAACCCGATGTATATATAGGCAAACCCTGACAAACACGTTTTACTTGACTCTAAAGGTCTTTTAGAGTCAAGTAAAACGTGTTTGTCAGGGTTTGCCTATAATATATACGTCTGGTTCATTCACATGCGTTAAGCGTGGGCCAATATTGTTTGTAAGCGTGGGCCAATTTGTTTGTCATGCATTAAGCGTGGGTATATTCTTTGTCAGTAGGTCTATTGTAATGTTCATTGGTGCATGCGAAGAAGTCTTTTGTATGGTGTCGGTAATTGTTGTGATCAGTGAAGTGGTTTATGTTCCAAGTTGGTATATACCAACTTTCTAATGTAAGTCACTGTTTGTAGTTTGTGTTATTAAGGCTCATTATAATTACCGAGTCAGACTCATTCAGATTGTTCCAAGCTACACTGATGAGCTGTTGTACAGCGAAACACGTGTCTGTAGATTGAATTATGTACGCTCCTTCACTTTGGTGTTGTTGAGCACTCTGTGAAGTAAACGTGGGTGTCCTTTAGCGATAATGCAACGCTCACTACCCTTGTGGCAGTTTGAGCACTCTGGCCCCATGCGCACTTCACGCTATCTGGATGTTCTGATTGCCGGTGTTGTCCCACAAGCGGTTGTCAATGACGATCGCAAGTGTATAATTACCGAGTCAGACTCATTCAGATTGTTCCAAGCTACACTGATGAGCTGTTGTACAGCGAAACACGTGTCTGTAGATTGAATTATATATATATATATATATATATATATATATATATATATATATATATATATATATATATATATATATATATGACCTGGTTTGTAATTGGTTTGAAACCAGGATCGTAACATTAGAATTGTGAATTTGATCATTCAGGTTGTTGTAGTCTTGAGAAAAACTATTGTTGGTGACAGACTTTTCAATATGGCCTCAGTTGCTTGACTCTGAATATGACTGCCAGTCTGCCACTGAGGCTGTTGAAATGTCAGTCACCAACAATAGTCTTTCTCAAGACTAAAACAACCTGTAGTAAAAGCTGGCAATGCATATACTGTAAGTATGTATATGTATGTATATATATATTACAGTATTTTATTGTAGAATATACATTTTAAGTATATTCATTTTTCACATGACTAAATACTAATTATCTCATTTTATTATGTAAGGTACAAATATAATAGTGGGTATATGGTGGTATAAGAAAACTAGGGAATTATTGTACTGTTATATGTACAGTAGGAGTGGAGCAAATTTTGAAAACAGATCATCATCATTATTATTGACACAGACATAAATCAGTATTTTTATGTACAATGTTATAAAATAGTCTTACCGGCCAGCTGCTTTGTAGCGATACAGCTTCATATTCCCATCAACATGACAAGAGTGTTGTGAAACAGAACAGGGTGGGCAAAGCATGAAATCTTCACACTTAATCTGACTCATTTCGAATTGGCAGAATTTCCACTCTTTAAAAGCACGGCAAAATGATTCAGCATTTATTGTGCCAACCTACAATTATCAAACAGTATATTCTAGTAAGGATGACCTAAACATGACATGTACAGTATATTATATTGCCATTGAATTTATCATATATGAAATCAAATACATGCACATGATGACAGTTGAAACACAAATTGAGGATATTTCATGTACCCTGCCTCTATGCAATGAAAAATCCTCAAGAGACTTGACAAATGATAATTCAGATGTACTAGGCATATTAGTTCTAAGAATATCCCAATGATAAAAAAGGGATTGTTCAAAGAAATAATTAGGTTGACTGATGGAACCAGGCCAGAATCCCTTGCTAACAATATTATCCAATGATAACACATCAACAGTTGCTTGGCAAGCACAGCATATCAGTAAAGCATTGTGGATATCATATCGACCTAAAATAGAAATACAGTAAATGTACTTTAATAGTTTACTAGTAATGAATTTTACAAGCAAATTTAGCAAAATGTTTGAAAATATCTGCATAATTTATTTTCATTACCACGAATAGTCACAAGTAGGCACTTTTCATCATTTATGGTTTCTTCAAACTCACTGTTGCCACACATTTGACACTTCATTTGGGTACAAAATGGAACTTTTCTCTCTATTGATTAATTATAAATTAAAGTTAAACAAATCATTCTCATTCACCTTATCAGCATCATAATCGTTTTCATTTTCAAATCCATTATTTTGATACACGTTCAATATTTAAACACGCTTAACAAAACTTACTACAATCCTGTAAAGTGCCATCTTTATTACAGCAAACTTCAGAGGGAACTGGCTGGAAATACCCATCAGCAAAAATATCTCTATCATGAAGAGGTAGCAATTTGTGAACAGCAACATCACAGTCACTGCAAATAATAAGGTGAACCCCACATTGATGGCATCTTATAACAGCTCTGTTTTTATGGCATTTCATACAAGGACCATTTGGTTTGCCTTCACTCTTCAGCATTGCTTCAGCTAACTGAACTCTTGCATTTTCCCAATCTTCAATGAGAAGATCCACTCGTTTACTCCAGGAATGCTGAGTAGATTTGTGTCCATTTTCCCCAAGGAAATCTTCACACTCTTTTACAATTTCATCAAGGTTATCTTTCCATAAATAATAGCAATAAAAATAATATATATGTAATTACTAAAATTTGACATATTGCAGAACCAAAATTTATCTATCAACATTATCAATAATTGGTGACAAAGTGTGATAGAATACAAACGATGCTTGGGTAACAAAATTTAAGATACTGTTATGTAGTGTCGGCAGGGTACCTTCCATGTCATTTCCACACTGGAGATATATAGTGCTTATCCTTTATGCTGTTGTGCACAATGTTCACAAAGTCCACCCAAATACTATACAGTATACAGTATGGTTGCTAAAAGCATTATATTTCTGAAAAATAATTATATTCCCTGAACAGAGTACTCAGTACAGTACATTCATAAAAATACAGTAAATTGTATACAGCATATATATACTGTAGTGTAGTACAGCTACTGTATTTGTAAATAAAGCTGTATTGGTCTACAAAACCTACCTGCATCGGCATTAATAACGCTAGTTGCATCATGTAAACTTTCAACATCATCACTGTACATAGTTTCTAACTCAGTGGCCTCATTGGTACCTGGGACTGAATTCGACGGTCGTCTTTCTAAAATTAAAAGATATTAACGGATCAAGGCTACTGTACTTGTAATTTTCGAAAGGAAATTCTTTCTGACGGTTAGTTCGTGCCACAGTCTCACAGAAAGAACACAGGTGACAGGTTCGTATAAACTTCTACTATTTATAGTACTATTACCTTTGGCTTTGTAGTGAGTTTTTTTAGAAGAGAAGACTCGATCTCCAGTTTCTTCATCCCTTTGAAAATGGATGACCATTCCAGCTGGACCTTTCTTTTTGGCAGGTTTAGGTTGGCTAGATTGGACGACATTCTCGAGTTCGGCAACCAAAACACTTTAAATAACAAGATAAACTGAAATAGTCCTGCTTTAAAATTTACCTAAATCGCGATGGTTCATCCGCCATATTGAACCTTTGATGCGCAGAAGATACAAAAGTTAGGATTTGTAGAGTCGCTACTGTTTTTAACATAATCATAAATATAGTGCCATATTACGAATTTAACATTATCATAAAAATAATCTTCAATATATCAACATATCCTCTTACCTCAACGGCCCATGCGCGGCATCGGGAAATTTGGCCCTGGTAACTAGATATGGTAAATAAAATATATCTGCATTTGAGGTTAAACGGTGAACGAAGATTTGAGTTCAAAAAGATCGTGAAAAGGCAGTGAAAATGCAATATATCGTCGTCCGAAGATGTCAAGTTCGTAAATCAAGTTCGTAAATCAAGTAGTTTTATACGTGGCGTCAAAACTAAAGGTAAACCCGTTTTCGGTTTTTTGAACCTGTTAGTCAGTTACAAAGATAGTTTGGCAAACATGTCCGAGTATGTTATTCAGGCTTTTATTTGATGTATAGCATGATTTTCTTGAGTTAGTAGTTCAAAAGATATCGTCGTCTGAATATCTAAAATATTTATACGGAGTTTGTCAATCCAATCCAAGCGTCGTCGCTTTTTTCAAGCTGTTAGGTATCAGTTACAAAAAAATTTTTGTAGGTATGTCAGAGGCTGTTAATGAAGCTTTCATTAGATATGTAGAATGAGTTCTTAGAGTTAGTACTTCAAAAGATATTGTGGTCGGAACATTTCACTTTTGGCATGTCGTCATGGCAACCGAAATTTAAAATTATTATAACACCAACCCAAGTCAGTTTTAGGATTACGATTTGCGTTAGGATTAGGATTAGGATTAGGGTTAGGATTAGGGTTAGGATTAGGGTTAGTGATTATTTGAATTTCGGTTTGTTGATATATCGAGAAAGCGCCAATCAGACATCACAAAATCACTCTTTGCAGGGCTTTCGCTCAAAATTGAATAGTCCTTACATAAGATATACCAATAAATTATGTGCTTTATTATAATATTGCAGAATAACAAATGTTAATACAAATTTTGAATGGCAGATTTTATACTTTTATTTAAATTATCCATCACCATTGTTTCACTCGGTCACTTTGCAACCCCATCCACAATGGAATAATTGCAATACTTGTTAATTAGCTATATAGTGAGTACCAGTACTGGTGGTAAGGATGTAAAAAAGTACAGATTATAGCTGTGTTTATACTGCAAGTCTATAGGACTAACCAGGACCAACCTGGCTGGATGCCACCTTGGGCCTGGCTTACATTTTACTCACTTTAATAGTGTAAACATATACCATACTGGCTATAACAATCAGCATTTATGCTCATCTGATATTATGGCATATGCCCTTCTGGCCAATGGCTTAGTGTGTCTGTTTAATTTCACCTTTGTCCTGGATAGTAGGCCTGGACAGTGCCAGTCCTAGGCTTTCAATGTATATTTTACACAGCTTTTGAAGGATAAATACTGTATAATGTATAATTGGGTAGGTTAACACTCACTGTGTCAGGAGAACATGTTAGGATCAAACTAGCCTGCGAGCCGGCTCTCTGCGGGTTGGGGGAGGGCTGGGGGAGGGCGGGTCGCAGGCTATTTCATCCTGAATTAATATATATATATTGGTGAAATAATTAGATTAAGCAATATCGTTCTTTGTTGTTTTTTTTGGGCTTTTGTCATTTCAATTTTTGAAATTGTGTTACCGGTACTTGAATACCATTGAAATACTGGTACATGAATGTGCACAATTATATAATATTAATAAAAGTTAAGAAACAGAAGTCTTCTAAAAGAATAAAAGGTTTATCAGACTTATCAATTTGGTCTAGGATAAATAGGTATGGAATCTTTTGGTATCTGCTACTAACAATTAGACAATAAGGAACATGCAGATTACATTATTACAGTAGGGTACATGTATCTGCTTATACTGACAATTAGACAATAAGGAACATGCAGATTACATTATTACAGTAGGGTACATGTATCTGTTTATACTGACAATTAGGCAATAAGGAACATGCAGATTACATTATTACAGTAGGGTACATGTATGTACAAGGTTATGCAGTCTCGTGAATACAATTGTACTTTGAGTAAAATTATGAGTATGCCACTGTTACGGTAAACATGCATGTTGAAATTTATTATTAAAAGCATAACTGACATAATTAACTTTAATTATGTAATATATAATTAATAAAATTATTATTTAAATTAATAATTATTAAAATTAATTATTAATTTCAATAATCAATAATTACACAATTGGTTTCCAACCCTGCCTGCGAGACAATTGTGTTGGCAGACTTTCCCACTTGGGTTCTGTTCAGTACACTACCCACAAATTGCACCCAAAAAATAAGCAGTTTGAAAATCTGTTCAGTTTGGCAATATTAAAGCCTCAAACAGTAAGTGGGCGAGGGGTTGTTGCGTACACGTATTTCTAGTATTGATATAATCACAGGCTTCCCCAACCTCGTACCCAGGCTCTTATCTCCGCTCCCCGCCCCCCCGCACGCTGCAATAAGACCCTGGTTGCGGCTGGTCACGTGCCCCCTAAAAAGTGGGGGGTTTTTAATTAGCGTTTAGAAAATTACTTAGGGAGGAGTGGCAAAGATGAATAGAGCACAACACTAAAAACATCAGAACAAAAACTTCCGTGAAGGTCTAAATTTTAATTTGTATAACACTGCGTGAAGTTAAAATTCTTATAGACTATTGCAATACGCGTATGCACGTCTGTAACATAAGGAGTGATTAATATCAAATTTCGTTCCAACAAAGGTTGACATAAACAAGCGCTTCAACCGCATTTACGCTTTGTTTAATACTCAAGTCTTTAAAATAATATTACAACAAAGAACGTTTTAATTAGCAGTCTAAAGTTCTGATTGATACGTTGATTTAAAAAATATTTCCCAAGAAATAATCAGTGTAAAGTAAAGTTAATGCTGAAATAATAATAACATTCAATATAAGATTCATAATAATAAAATATTAACGCTTGAAACTTTCATAACTGAAACCTGCGCATAATCTCGAAATTAGTTAATATATTAATCTGAGGGAATACAAAGGTAGGACGATAAAACAAGCTGTTGAATGAGTCCAACTTCTTTCTTGATATTTCATTTTTAAATGGCTGGTTTCTTGCGACAAATAATCAAAGCCCCCGGAGTGTGCAACGATGTTTCATATCCCGTTGCTACTTGAACAACATCAAGAACTCCCAGTCTCAAAAATAATTTCTCCAGGCAAATAGTGTTAAACTATAGAACATTTCATTACACACTGGGAACGATATCGAAATGGAGACTTATTAACACCTACATTTTGTCGACTCGTGGCGCGCGTGATACGTTAGACTTTCTCAAAGCCCGTTTCGCTCGCCCGTCTTTAATACCAAAACTCGAAATAAACCGGTGTAAACAAACCCAAACCACTAAACTCGTTTTAACCGAACCAAGAGGCGGACTTGGAGCAAGTCTAGTGATACGTGTAAATAGTTGTGATCTTTATCCCCTCCCACGGTGTCAAAAATGTTGTGTTGACACGTGACCAGCCGCAACCAGGGTCTTACACTGATCTCAAAATAAGGACTGGATCGAGCAACCTATTGTTTCGGAGTCACGAAAATTGAAGCCCGGAAATAGCTAGCGGCGGCCATCTTGGAGTGACCACTTTCTGTGACTACGCTATATAGTTTTACTTAGGCGAAGCCGAGTTTTCGCGTATTTAAGCAATTATCTGTTCACAAATCGAACTCATCCCAAATATCCTAAGAAGTAGAAAGTATTCAAAGGTATTTGGACTCAAAATATTGTAAGTTTAGGCGGAAAACGTCTGGAAAATGATTCCCACGGCTCCATGTTTTGAAGTCCCGCCAAGTAAGAAGCTTGGTCGTTGAATTGTCAGTGGTTTGGATCACTCAAGATTTATTTACTGCATCTGGACAAAGGTTTTAAGGACTCACTGTGGTAACGCTTTCGTTCTTTCTCTTAATTTTTGTGGTTACTCAACTTATTTATCCAAATATACTAATATATATCTATATATCTATATATATATAGTACAGGTTGTCGAATGGTACTGTAATTATCTAAATACTAAATAAGTTTCTGTGTGGTTGTACATTATTGCTTTATTAATTAATATTGTTGCCTTTGATTGCTTAGCTTTCAGCAAGAGGTACATTATTGTTGTTTTCACTTATTTATTGAGTCAAAATTTATATCACTGTAAGACCCTATATATCATATATGATACATAATTCTGTGGCTTATGTTTGGGGGAGCTTATTTTGAGAAGGATTTTTGTATAGAATGCAGAGGACTTACCTTTGGGAGGTCTTATTATTGGAAGTTTACAGTATGTGTTTTATGGTCAAACATTGTCATTAATGGTTCCTGAAGTGGCCCTGGCTTAATCCTTAATACTTTAAGCAGCATATTTTTCAGAGAATTTACCAGTGCAATGATGGCTGTGGATTTATCACAGATAGCATGTCATGATCATACATATATTTGCAATTGCCAGGTAAATTTATTTTGGCAATATACTGACAATTATGTTATGAAAAAGGCAACCTCAAGAAAAAGGAGGAAAACAAACCCAATGAACCAGGCACCAAACAGCTACTACTTTTAAGTTTCAGTACGTCAATGTACAGTTCCTCACCAGGACTAATTTTATTAGGATTCAATGTGATGACATGCTGACATGTGATGACATGTGTACAAAAAAAACATGATGACATGTGTTCCTTTTATCCCATTTGTGCTTGTCTAAACCCAGGGGATAATTCTGTCACTTTGGTGTTCATTACCTAACACATGTTTTATCAAACAGGTTTATTGGTAATATTAAAAATGGCACCATTTCTAGTTTGTAAATGGTGGTGAATTTATAGACCATACAGCTACAAATAGACTTGGCCAACAAGTTCATGGTGTCCCAATCCCTTGTGCCAATGTATTGATAGTGACACTAAGAACTTTATTATACACAAGTCATTAACATTTATGTGCATGAGTTCACATAAACTTTATCTGATTTAAGCTAGTATTGGTCTTGTCTTGTTTTTCTCAGGTACCCATCATGTTTAGGTCTAGAAATTTAATAAAAACAGCAGCATTTAGCTTGGGAGAAATGGCTGGTTTATCTGAACCAGTACTTTTCTAGCAACATTAGTATGAAGGAAACTATTATCAACCTGGGGTAAAGATTTTCCAAATCCACTATATGAATAGAAGCTTGACATGTTCTCAATTATACTGTACAGACAGTACAGTATAATTAACTGTATTTTTGAGGAACATTTTGAAGAAAAGAATGTTCTAAATTAACTAGGAGAGCACACTTGTTTCACAAAAAGGTGGTAACCTCCAAATTAAATTTATTTAATCTTTTATGGCAAATGGCCTTAATTATTGTTGATAACAAAAAGATGAATAAAAATAGTGACATAAATTTTGACTTTAAATAAATAAGTGAAAACAACATTAATTAATGTACCTCTTACTGGAAGCTAAGCAATCAAAGGCAACAATAATTCATTAAACAATGTACAACCAGACCGAACCTTATTTAGTATTTAGATAATTATATACAGTACCATTCGACAACCTGTGCACTAAATATATTAATAGTATATTTGGATAAATAAGTTGAGTAACCACAAAAATTAAGAGAAACAACGAAAGTGCTTACCACAGTGAGTTCTTAAAACCTTTGTCCAGATACAGTAAATAAATCCTTAGTCATCCAAACCACTGACAATTCAACGACCAAGCTTCTAATACTTGGCGGTTTGCACCTTGCAGGACTTCAAAACTTGGAGCTGTGGGAATCATTTTCCAGACATTTTCCGCCTAAACTTACAATATTTTGAGTCCAAATACCTTTGAATACTTTCTACTTCTTAGGATATTTAGGATGAGTTCGATTTGTGAACAGATAATTGCTTAAATACGCGAAAACTCGGCTTCGCCTAAGTAAAACTATATAGCGTAGTCACAGAAAGTGGTCACTCCAAGATGGCCGCCGCTAGCTATTTCCGGCTTCAAATCATTAACACTAGATGCTCTATCCAGTCCTTATTTTGAGATCAGTGGGGTCTTAGCGTGCGGGGGGGCGGGGAGCGGAGATAAGACCCTGGGTACGAGGTTGAGGCTTCCCAAGCTTATTATTAATATTAACATTTATTTATTTATTATTTATTATTAACATTTATTTTTGATATTTGACTCTTTATTTACGATCTATTTTAATGGACTTGCAACGGGAATTCATTCGATTTCGTAAAATCTCTGTAATTTAGTGTGAAATCTAGCGCAGTTGAGGCATTTACGGCGATCGATTATTATGATATTTGAGTACTTTATGTACGATCTATTTTAATGGACTTGCAACGGGAATCATTCGATTTCGTTAAAATGCTAGAATATTGCCATAAATTAAGAAATAAAGTTCACTTTATTTCTTATGAAGTCGTAGTTGTCGTTTCTGTGTAATTTGGTGTGAAATCTGGCGCAATTGAGGCATTGACAGCGAGTTCGGTATCTGGCCATGTTGTTCCTCACTATAAAATAGGGAAGGCAGGAGACTGCCGCTCACGAAGTCCAACGTATCGACTCCACAAATCGTTCTCTAGGAGCCGCTTTACGCGCCCAATCGCGAAGAAAACAACAACTCAATAAAGTACAGTAAATTTCCCATCAGATACTTCGTCCTCAGCAATCGATACACAGATTTAGTAAGATAAAATTCCAATATAATTCAGTTGTTTGACGATCTGCCATCCGTCACTCTCCTCCGCAGAGGCTTCTTGCGCTTTTTTAGAGTTCGGGTAATACTATATAGGTGGGCTATTATTGGGCTCACAGGGTGTTTTGGGGACGCGTGGAGAGAATCGGGACGCGGAATTGCGAGCGCGCGGGGGAAGACGGGAAGAGGGAAAGAGAGAAAAGAAGCCTCTGCCATATAATGCGCGGTTCTGTGGTGAGATCTGCGGTTCTGTGATTATGGCCGAAAACGACAGCGATATGGAAGAATTTGAACGTTCCCTTCATAATATGAGTCTCAAAGGTACGTGTACAAAATTTGGTGTAAATTGATAGCCAATTTAACGGTTTTGTGTCCTCGTGTTTTAGTGTTTCGCACAGATGATCGCGTATTTTGTCAATGTTTGTCTGAGTCTATAATTAAATTCACGAAATCATGTTCATTTGAGAGTTAGATTTGGTTTGTTTGTCTGAGTTTTGGTTTATAAGTAACTGTGCGCTTCGCTATTGGAAAAATCGTTTGATTTTAAACTTCCGTTAATCATGTTTATAGATGATGGCGACGACGAACTTGGCTATCCCATGACATGCAAGCGCTCCAAAGAAGGAGTCAATCTCTGGGAAGCATACTCTTATACTCCAGAGTCTAGACATCACAATGAACCTATTTCCAAGAGACTTCAGACGTCTTCTATTCTACAAAACAAAAAAATGAGCGTATTGTTATTGAAGCCGACGGCGACGAAGGAAAATTATCTAGATAAACACGCTTTGATATCCGACACTATGTCTATAGGCTAAAAAGTCTGACAATAAAGCAATTGAACAATCTTACCGTCTCAAGTCGTAGTTCATATAGTTGTTCCACATCTTCACTGTTTCCTGACCGTTTAGTTAAGATCATGAAAAAGCATTTTTCAATTCAGTCGCATGTTGACATTTTATATTCTATTCTATAATTCTATAAATGCCGCGTCTTCCAAAAAGAACTTAATGTCCCCGTTATTCCTAAACTTCGAACATATCACTTTGCCGCTGACTTTAGCTTCTTGAAAAGGTCTCCCAACTATATTTAACTTGTGCCATATATTATGACCAGTCCCTCTCGGAAATTCGACACCATTTTGGAAACATTATATGGCAGAGGCTTCCCCAATTTCCGTCTTCCCAGCACTCCCCGCGCGCCCTCCCAGCCCGCCAGCCCGTGCTGCCCAAACTATTTCCCGAACTCTAAAAAAAGCAGCCCGTTTCCGAACTCTAAAAAAAGCGCAAGAAGCCTCTGCGGAGGAGAGTGGCCATCCGTGACCACAGGAACTGCAATACGGTCGTTAAACCCTCGCGAGTTCAAATGTCAAGCTCAATTCTCATTGGTCAATTCGGACGCTATCATTTGAACTCGCGAGACCGTATTGCAGTTCCTGTGGTCACGGATGGCAGATCGTCAAACAACTGAATTATATTGGAATTTTATCTTACTAAATCTGTGTATCGATTGCTGAGGACGAAGTATCTGATGGGAAATTTACTGTACTTTATTGAGTTGTTGTTGTCTTCGCGATTGGGCGCGTAAAGCGGCTCCTAGAGAACGATTTGTGGAGTCGATACGTGGACTTCGTGAGCGGCAGTCTCCTGCCTTGGCCAGATACCGAACTCGCTGTCAATGCCTCAATTGCGCCAGATTTCACACCAAATTACACAGAAACGACAACTACGACTTCATAAGAAATAAAGTGAACTTTATTTCTTAATTTATGGCAATATTCTAGCATTTTAACGAAATCGAATGATTCCCGTTGCAAGTCCATTAAAATAGATCGTACATAAAGTACTCAAATATCATAATAATCGATCGCCGTAAATGCCTCAACTGCGCTAGATTTCACACTAAATTACAGAGATTTTACGAAATCGAATGAATTCCCGTTGCAAGTCCATTAAAATAGATCGTAAATAAAGACTCAAATATCAAAAATAAATGTTAATAATAAATAATAAATAAATAAATGTTAATATTAATAATAAATAGATCGTAAATAAAGAGTCAATAATAATTAATGTGTCGCAAGCTTGGGAAGCCTGTGATATAATTTGATTAAAAACACAAATTATGTAAATAATGTGGTGATCATTGATCACCACTATACATCCGGAATGTTATCAACATCAATACGTTATATTTCTTTTTTCTATACCAAAATAAATTACCCAACGGTAATACGAGGGTCTACTGCTTACCTTCAAAATTATTCAAACGTTTCAAGTTCGAGAAATCGTTCGAACACGACGAACAGCAAGGTCCGGCAGGAATAGGATTTGATCGATTTTTGATAGGAAGTTTGACCTGGATTAACCCATAGGAAACAATTGATAACAGTTATTTTCAATAAAAGCAAAGCTTAATAAATCCTTGTGTTATAAAATAAGTTAACGTCGACAATCGAGAAATTATTTAAAAATTAACGTTTGACGTTGACAAACTGCTCCGATCGTGATGCTTTGTGGTATAGCATGTTTACAACAAATATGGAATTAAACGTTATTTTTCCAAGGAATGATAATTCAGGTTTGTTATTATTAAATTAAATTGCCTGTATATTATCTTTAAAAAAAGTGCTCTGTAATATGGTCTCTAACACCGAATCCATTTTCAGCTCCATGATATTGTTCTTGCATATCATATGGCTCACCATCCACATTGGTTCCTTCATCTATATCAGGCTCTCTCAACTTGATGGCAATATTGTGCAAAATACAACAGGCAGTAATAACTGTGCATGCTCTGTGGGGAGACATGCGGATCTCTGAATGCAATACATAAAACCTTTTCTTCAGAACACCAAATGTGCGCTCAATAAGGCAACGGGTGTCCTTGTCTGAGGATTCAAATAAGGAGTCATCAAAAAGGGTGAACAGGCATATCCACTATCTCCAAGTAGCACATGACACCATCATCCAATCCTGTTCCTTGAAGTTGATGTGCAACAGACGATGTACGAAAAATATGGCTATCATGGGTTGAACCTGGCCATCGAACAACAATATTCGTAAACAATCCTGAAATATATTTTTTAAATGCTTGAATTATATATTTATAGTCAACCCTTTTTTCATGTTACCATGGTATACAGGGGATACTTTAGTTTTAATATATTTGATATAATGCATTTAATACAGTTAGTATAATATGTATGTTGAATCTATAATAACTGTGATCTAATAAATGTAATATAATACATTTGGCTTGGTGTGTGGTACATATAATATAATAGATTGTGATTTCAAAAATTATGGTTCACAGAGTAATTATTAGTAACTGATTTGATTCAATCTAAGTTTACAAACCAAACTCCCATAATAAAAATATAATGATATGGGTGGGATGGGAGGGTGTTTGATACCTAATTTAGTCTAAACCTTCTTGAGGAATAATTATTCCTTGATAACTATTAATTACAGGGGTCTGGGCACAATAGAATCAGACGTAAACAATGAAAGGTTAAATGCTATGGTAACGTAGTACGTTTATGGAATGAAAACCTTTTCGGTTGACAAAATCCGGTTCGTTTTCCGAAGGACCTTTGATCCTCACGTGGGTGCCATCAACGCAACCAATCGCACATGGAAAGCCGCCAATACGAAACAAGCCTTGCTTAATTTCGGTTTTTTCTGCTCTTGTTTGCGGAAAATGGACAAATTCATCTAGCTTGCCTGCCAACGCCTTGGTAACACGACGGACTACTCTGCTAACAGTGGACTTATCGAAAGACAGAAATGTGTCGCCGATAACTTGCAAAAAGCTACCAGAAGCCAAGAATCGTAAAGTTATTAAAACTTGAAGTGTTGCTGATAGAGCGTGGCTTCGTCCTGTTTCAGGTACTATTTCATCCTCTACAAGTGAAACAATGTAATTTATCCCGACTCTACCAAAGCGATATCTTGCTCTCAGCTCATTTTCAGTGTATACATATATGGGATTTATCTCTCGGCGATAAATCCTTGCCCTTCTAGGTCTATGCAACATATTATTTATAAAGTGAAGACGACGTGCGGCCATGTTTTGTTTTTTTTAATTTTATTTATCCAGTGGATAAAAAGTTATACGACCTATCTAGCATGGATAACTTTATCCACCGGATAGCGTGTGGATAACGTTATCCAAGCTTTGAACAACCGGATTTATCCACTGGATAAAAGTTATCCGCTGGATAGCGACTTATCCACCGGATAGCGACTTATCCCAGAACGTAAGGGGAGATTTGAATAATTTATTCAATTTGTTGCCATTCTTCCCCCACTCCATTCCAAAACAAAGGCAAGGTAAACAAAAAGCGCCATCCAGCTACTTCGAATAAACAAGCCAAGCCTGGAAGCGCACGAGCCATTCAAACCTGAACTTTCGTAGCTTTGCCCCTCAGGTTCGCACGTTTGAGGAAAAACAAACAACTGATCTGGTTTCCAGATATTTTGAATATAGACTAATTTTTCGGGAGCTGAAAACCGGCCAATCGTTTGGTAAACAAGTCCAATATCGAAAGGAGAACAGTCTTGCTTACGACAAACAGGCTGTCCACGAGAGGCCATTTCGTATTTATATGATCTGACCAGTTCATGACTAGTTCACTCTAATTGGGGTAAGCGATTAACCAATAGGAGACAGTTTAGTTTGCCTGCGTGCATGAGAGTTTCCACACGATTATTCCACGCGCGGCGCTCGATCGCCCCATTCTACCCCCTAGGGGCCCCCAAAAGCCTATAATGCAGACTATCATTTAGCAAAATAGACGTGCAAGCAGTTCCACTTTCATAAAACTGGATTTCCTGTTTTCATCCTTATTTATTGCAATATTTCCTGCCAGAAATTGCAAAATTTCCTGGCAAATTTCCTGGCGTTTCCTATTAAAATATGACTTAAAAATCTCAGCAAACAGTGTCTTTATTCTTGAGATTTTCGTCGTTTTCGAACATTTGTCATTTTTTTTAACAAAATATTTTTTCAACCGCTGCCCATTTGGGTTGAGCCTGCCAGCGATTCCCGAGCAATTTCCGAATCGTACCGAGCGATTTCCGAAGTTGATGCGATTTGCGAAGGCGAAAACGCAGCCAATTGAAGGCCCAAATCAAATTGCCAGCGTTTGAAAACTCTATGATAGGTAACTTTCTTGTATATTCAACATTTTACTAGTTACTACGCCACACATAGACTATTTTAAAGCCCCAATCGTTGGAATCTCAGAATTTCCTGCCATTATCCTGGCAATTCATTATATTTCCTGCCAATTTCCTTCCAATTTCCTTCCTTTCTTTCCTTTCTTTCCTGCCAGAGCCCAATATTTCCTTTTGCCAGGAAATTTCCTGGCAAGTGGAAGCTATGCGTGCAAGAAACTGCGGACGCGGTGAAAGTAAAAAGTGAAAAATAATACTTAAGCATGACTAATTTAAAGGATTTTAGGTTATTTGTTATGTCCAGTTTATCGGCAAGATGGTTCCAAATTCGGAGTGAGGTGCGGTATTGCGGAATATCAAAATATCAAGTACTTATATATGATTTTGATATATCATGATATTTCTTAATGTTTCCTGTACTTAGTATTGATAATATCATGATATATCAAAAGTGATATAAGTACTTGATATGATATTCTCAACGACTAAAATATCATGATATTTTGATATTATCAAATGGTGTTTTGATAATATCAAAGTGAAATATCAAAATATTAATTGTGTTTAAACTATGGTTTGATATTGTGATATATCATGATATTATCATAATATCATGATATTTTGATATTATCAAATGGTGTTTTGATAATATCAAAGTGAAATATCAAAATATTAATTGTGTTTAAACGATGGTTTGATATTGTGATATATCATGATATTATCATAATATCATGATATTTTGATATTATCAAATGGTGTTTTGATAATATCAAAGTGAAATATCAAAATATTAATTGTGTTTAATATAAACTATGGTTTGATATTGTGATATATCATGATATCATTATATTTTGATATTATCAAATGGTGTTTTGATAATATCAAAGTGAAATATCAAAATATTAATTGTGTTTAAAACTATGGTTTGATATTGTGATATATCATGATATTATCATAATATCATGATATTTTGATATTATCAAATGGTGTTTTGATAATATCAAAGTGAAATAAAACCTAACTGCTAACACTAAAACTTGAACCAATCGAAACACTAAACCCTATTGTAATATTTATCGCAGTGTTGTATAATTTATGAGTGGGGACGACAGTATATTATACCGATGTATATATTTCAAGCGTTATTTATATGTCGCGCTTGATCTTTATTATACTATTATACTATTACAAGTAAGAATTCTATGCAAGCGATATTAAATGATTTTGAACATAATTAATTTGATGAATATTAACTGAACAAATAAAATTAGAGTTATATTGATTATTGTATATAAAATTGAAGAAGTCAGGAGAATATAAAAATTAGGAGAATATAATAAGTTTTTCATTTATGTAAAAGTATTATTATAGTCCTCTTCAGGAATGTCAAGTTTTTTGAATTTGGTTTGGGCCTCTTCATCCATGGCATCCATACGTCGCTTTTTAAAGACGATGGTTTCGCGCGACTTCGAATTTGAGCTGCGTGGTACAATGTCTCCAAAACCCAAGGAACCTAGGGTCTTTAAGAAAGACTCGGCTGCTGTCGTTGGATATCGGTTAGTGGTGTTAAAAGCAGGCTTTACTGGGGGCATAAGATGTCGTCCTGAAACATCACTTGGCTTTAAGGAAACTCCTTTAAACAGTAGGATTTTCTTCACATATTTCGAGTGTTGTTCGGTGATGGTAGCCGCGTCGAAAACATAATTTTGCGGTTGTTCGCTTTCGTCGTTCGTCGTCTCTGGTGTTTGGCAGTTATTTTCGGGAAGCTTTTCCTCAGGAGGCATCATAGCAAACTTCGTGTCGATGATATGGTTAATTATTGTTTTTGCTTGCAAAGCTGAAGTCCTTCCAATTGAACACGAAATTTTGTTCGAAGGCAGATCGTTAATCTCTTGGAATGCAGCATCCACAGCAAAATCCAAAACATGCACTATCATGCATACACGAGCCATCTGACCAATTGCTTTAGCAATGATACCACGCCGGTTTTCATCATGTTGGATCGCTATCTTACGCGTTTTCAGTTCGTCGTGGAACTCTTTAAAAACAGTGTGGGCATCGTTGTCGAAAGTGTAGGTAGTGCTAAGTGCGTGATTTTCTTGAATCAGTTGATACACACTTTTAAGTTGAGGGATGGTTGTGGAATCGAAAGGTACAAGAGCTTCGTAGTCGACATCTCTTTCTTCTGGGCATACGTAAAGCTGTCTGTCATTGAACCCATCGTAATCGTCCTGTGACAACATTTTCACAACATATGCTGGCTGGATAAAACCAGTGATGTTCAGGCATGTCTTTTCCATTGTTGCAGAGCCATTCTTGAAGTCTCTTGTCCATTGGCCGCCGCCATTCAAGGCTAGAAGGGTTTTACGGTCCATACTTGAGTTTGTTTTGTAGTGATCAAGCATGTTGTAAAACTGGGTGAGTTCATCGTAAGCACCAAGGATTTTGTTGTTGTTACTCGACATGACTTGATGGAGTTTCTCGAAAGAGAAGTGGTCGACCATAAGACGAGGGAGTTCTTTCTCTTGAAAGTCTTCGTTATCTTCTTTGAAGTTTTCTTGGAGTTCTCGTTGTATTTCTGCCACGGGTTTTGCAAGTACGTTCAGCGCTGCAGTTTTCTTTTGTCCTTTGCGGGCGCAAACATTAAACCAGGCAATGGATGGTTCTTCCCAGCTGTCATTTATTTTGACTGTACCGTTGTTGCCAATAAAAGAAGCGGCAACTGTTAATAATGGGAAAAAAATATATTCATCAGGGCATCCTAGGCTATCAGCGTATGCTTTGACAAGGTTCTTCGTGTTTGCTGTGTTGTTACGCCAGCTGTAAGGAACTTTGTGTGCTGCGGCAATTCTCTGGAAAATTATCGTTTTATTGAGGTTATCTGGCAGTTTCTGCAATAGCGACATAATGATTATAAAGTATAGAAAATAATCTCGGTTTCTCAATTTGACACTTGGATCGGTTTGTGTCTTTGTGATTGTGCCTAATGTGTTTGATTGTTTGTTGTAAATGGTGTCGACGCTATATAGTGTCGGGAATAAAGCGGAATATGATATATTATGAAGTCATAATTTATGCTTTGTAGAGCCGATAAGATAATGGGAGACAAACGGGCTGAGCAAAGTAGCGGAAGCGCATGAGGTGTGACAATAGATGGTAAAAATTGACAAGTGTCACCAGGTAGAAATCGTATATACCTCAACTTTTACTCGCCAGCTGGAGTGATCATCTAAAAAATTCTTAAAATTAACAAATTAACAAATCTGCGTTATACCTGTTTTGTTATAGGAGTAACTTAAGAGAAATATGAAACATGATTTTCTGAAGCATTTAATGAGTTATTTTGTTCGCAACGCGCAAATATCATTTTTCAATATACCTGAAGATCGCGTTACGACATGAAGATCGTAACTTTTACTCATTCACGACATGAAGATCGCGTTACGCGTGAGTATGCGAGTCATTTTACTCATTCACGACCTGAAGATCGCGTTACGCGTGAGTCATGTATAATTAATATGCGAGTCATTTTACTCATTCACGACATGAAGATCGCGTTACGCGTGAGTCATGTATAATTAATATGCGAGTCATTTTACTCATTCACGACCTGAAGATCGGGTTACGCGTGAGTGATGTATAATTAATATTGTGACAAATATGCGGATCATGCAGGTGTGAACATGAATAAAATGATAGGCTTTATGTGCCGACTGCCGCGCAACTGAAAATCACTTGCAATGGACGTCAATTGAAGAAATATGTCCGCAATTGTAGTTGATCATGAAGAACTCAATAGTTTACTTTTCGCTATTGGACATTTCCCAGAAGCCACACCAAATAGATGGGAATTGGTTTCAGAGTTTGTGAGAAGTAATAAAAAAGTCGGTACGCCTGCCTGTGTAACAGCACGAACGGTTTGTCTCGGCAGAAGTAACGAAGCTGTAAAGAAATCGAAATATCTGAGTTTGGATAATCGTTCAAACTGTAAAGTTATTTACAAGTTGGTAAAGATTTCATATCCGTTGCTATTAGAAAGAAGTTTGGTAGATGTCTTGTTTAAAAAAAGTGCCAAGACTGCGTTCAAGGCAATTATACTGGTCCCTTCGAAAACGAAATGTTGCGGTGGCAGAAATATAAAGATGGACAGCAGACCGTCATTTCCAATCGTATATACTATGACAGGCACTTATGTTGGGGCACTTTTCCATGGGGAGTGTGTTAGTTGTAAAGTAAGGTACTTTCCAAACTACAAAATAATTAACGGAGAACATAGGATATACGATAATCCTTTGGAAATCCACAATGAATATTTTCAGGTGACATGCAAGACCGTTTTCGACAAACAACTTTTGAAAGACATGTCAAGTAACATTTGGGTGACAGGAGCAACATTCCAGTCCCGTGCTAAAGTTTACAACCTTAATTTTAGCGAAAAGGACAAAGAGCGTCTTACCCAATTACAAGAGTTTGCCAGAACTTTTGATGGAGATTGGAAGTTAAATGAACAACGCGTCAACGATGCGTGGTTTATTTGGGTAATTGTAAACTATTACAATAACATCGGGAAATTATCTACCACAAAAATTAAAAGCGATTATTCCCAAAACGGGAAAAGGTTGAACATTGAAGAAATGTGCGAAGAAATGTGGGGAGAAATATGTGGTTCTTCAAATAGGTGGGTGAAGCATAGCTGTAAAAGGCCCGGCTGTTCTGAAGGATATGTTACGGTTGACGGCAACGAATATTTAAAGAGATCGAAATGTGCTTTGCCAAGCGCTAAGGTTTTGATACGAAAAGATCTACCTCAGATATTCCAGTGTTGCGCTAATTCGCCATTAACTGGTGGAAAATATCAAGCCCCATCAAAGTTTTGCAGTATGCATCAAGACCACCATAAAGAACCTGCAAAGGAAGTGAACGTACCAGCCGAGTTCAGCACCGCTAAATCAGAGGCTAATCTAATACCAGAACAGGTCTTTATGGCAAGTGATATCAATAAAGGCTGCAAGAAAAAGAGTAACATTAATCTTTTTTATGAAACAACTGCAGGCATGTTGGCATTGATAAGGCCCTGTGGTATCGTTGTGAGTATGACAGAGATGTTCACGAGTGAATCGTATACACAAGTATTTTTATTCCTGTTACGAACATTTTGCCGTGACGTGAATGATTTGGCAAGGCTGAAGTATTTGGGGTACGATAGAGCATGCGGCCTGGTACCATTTTTGAACAATCAAAAAAAGAATGGCAGTGCGGGAGCAAAAGTGCTGACTGAAAATGTCAAATTTTTAGTTGACATTTTTCATGTGTCTAAACATACAGAGGAGGTATGTATGCCACCAAACAACCCGAAGTGTTTATACCACCCAGACCTTTCACAATTTAACGAAATCAAAGGGGTCAATACAGAGTCATGCGAGCAGGGTTTTAAAAGAATGAACCATTACCTCGAACTTACTAGGAAAATGACGCAGTATAAGAGAAACGTGCTATTTTGGTATGTTAATGAATGTTTTAACATAGATTTAGAAGTGGAGTTGAAGCGAAAAGACTTGATGTAAACTGTAACCATTTTTGACTGTCATTTTTATGTAAACTGATCATTGTGGCCGATTATATGTATTATAAAATAAGTATTTGTTATTGGGGTAATGTATATTACTGTTTTCTGTTGTTGAATTTAATATCTGACCTGTCGCACGTACGTATTATATGTTTTTTAAATTAGGAGTGTTTTGAATATAAGATGGTATTCTGTTATGATAACCTGGTTGTTATTCCATAATAGTTAATATGGACAATGAATTTCTTATAATGTATATATTTCCCTAAATAGTAAGATTATGTAATAGGTTTTTTTAATAAATTTAATACAAATATAAATGCAGTTTAAACAATAATATGTTTATGAGAACAATGATTGATTAACGATTCTATATCATCAATGACAAGGTAGTTTAACAAGAGATAATGTTCATAATTATCGTGGGTAAACCCTAACCCAACCCTAACCCTAACAATATATAATGCGTGTTTTTTTATAGAACGAGGCAATACCCTAACCCTAACAATATATAATGCGTGTTTTTTATAGAACGAGGCAATGATATATTTGATAATCTCATAATATAATGATTTTATGTTGTGATGTATTTTATAATATATAACTAGAAGTTACTATCGCAAGGGAAGTGCTGCCTTGAAATCCAAGGCAGTCGTGATATTGTGCAAAATTCCAAAAATAAGTGGTGGGCTTATTGAAGTCAAAGTCGCGTGGAGACGTAATAAAACTTCTACGTCACAAAACGTCATAAAACTGAACAAATATCCAAACATCTCGACCGACAGAGGGCAATTTACACAAATCGAGATTTCGTTGACTATACATAGTTCCGCGAAGAAGTCTGGGTACGAGACACAGCAAACCATTTCAAGATTAGTGTGCTGCCTACGGCAGCAACAATATATAATGCGTGTTTTTTTATAGAACGAGGCAATGATATATAATATAATAATTTTATGTTGTGATGTATCAGATAATGAAAGTGTTTAGGTGATTATTTTATGCGGTTAGTGGTAATATAATAATAATGTGATAATATCATGATATATCAAAATATATTCCTGCTTTCTGTTGTTGAATTTAATATCTGACCTATCGCACGTACGTATTATATGTTTTTTAAAATAATATAAAAATATCATGATATTTTGATATCATGATATATCACAATATCAATCCATAGTCTAAACACAATTAATATTTTGATATTTCACTTTGATATTATCAAAACACCATTTGATAATATGAAAATATCATGATATTATGATAATATCATGATATATCACAATATCAAACCAGTTTAAACACTATTTTAGTCTTTTGATATTTCACTTTGATATTATGAAAACACCATTTGATAATATCAAAATAATATATTTGGACTTGATATTTTGATATCACAATATCAAACCAGTTTAAACACTATTTTAGTCTTTTGATATTTCACTTTGATATTATCAAAACACCATTTGATAATATCAAAATAATTTGATATCAAAATATTTTGATATTGGACTTGATATTTTGATAATGTATCATAATAATGTGATAATATCAATTTAATGATATTGAGTTATTTATCGCAGTATTGTATAATTTATGAGTGGGGACTGTGATGGTTTTTACGTTAAAGTACATGCGAGACAGTATATTATACCGATGTATATATTTCAAGCGCTATTTATATGTCGCGCTTGATCTTTATTATACTATATATTATACTATTACAAGTAAGAATTCTATGCAAGCGATATTAAATGATTTTGAACACAGTTATATATATTACATAGTTAGTACTTCAGTTGGCGTTATGATGTCTCCTTACGACACATTTAGGGCTTGTCGTATTCTTTTCACATCGACTTTGTGCCTTTTGTCCCCAAATATAAAGTAAACACATGGTAATTCAATGCCGACGATTTAGAGTTTCATTTTGACAGTGATGATGAGGACGACGACGACGATCATTTCGAGGCAGCTACATAACTTGTGTTACTTTTATAGAAATTTGAAGCGGTATAACTTGAACTTTTCTGGCCAAAATCAGAAATCTTCTTTATTTGTTATTGTTTTTGCACTTGCGATATTAAGCAAAACGTCGAGCAATAAATTTGCGTTTTGAAACGTTTTTTCTATCCCGCTTATTAGCCCTCCCGGTTATAGTCCCACTAAAAAACGAAGTTGTTTTATTATAAGCGGGATTCTACGGTATTATATGACTAGTCAATGTGAATAAAGTTGTTCGCGAAGACACGACTACGGGGTTTTATCATAGAACGAGGCAACAATTATACATTATATCGTAGAACGAGGCAACACTAATATATTATATCACAGTCAATATTAAATATGTTCGCGAAGACACGACCACTGGGTTTTATCGTAGAACGAGGCAACAACACATTATATCACAGTGAATAGTAGTTGTTCTGGAAGACACGACTACGGACATTACGGGGTTTTATAGCCGTCAATGTGAATAGAGTTGTTCGCGATAACACGACTACAGTCTACGGGGTTTTATCGTAGAACAAGGCAACACTAACATATTATATCACAGTCAACAGTAAAGTTGTTCGCGAAGACACGACTAACGTACGCCACATTATCGCCGTCAATGTGAATAGAGTTGTTCGGCAACAATATATTGATATCACAGTCAATGTGAATAAAGTTGTTTGCGAAGAGAGCGACTACGGGGTTTTACCGTAGAACGAGGCAACGATACATTATATCACAGTGAATAGTAAAGTTGTTCGGCGAAGACACGACTACGCCACGGGGTTTTATCGCCGTCAATGTGAATAGAGTTGTTCGCAATAACACGACTACAGTCTACGGGGTTTTATAGTAGAACGAGGCCACACTAACATATTATATCACAGTGAATAGTACTAGTTGTTCTGGAAGACACGACTACGGACATTACGGGGTTTTATAGCCGTCAATGTGAATAGAGTTGTTCGCGATAACACGACTACAGTCTACGGGGTTTTATCGTAGAACGAGGCAACACTAACATAATATATCACAGTCAACAGTAAAGTTGTTCGCGAAGACACGACTACGCCACGTGCGCCACATTATCGCCGTCAATGTGAATAGAGTTGTTCGGCAACAATATATTGATATCACAGTCAATGTGAATAAAGTTGTTTGCGAATTAGAGAGCGACTACAGGGTTAGACACAGCAACCCATGTCAAGATTAGTGTATATAATGCGTGTTTTTTATAGAACGAGGCCAGGCGCGGATTTAGAAGTTAGTCGCATAAATTAGACACTTCATGAACAACCCTATTGGTTATGCTTTTCTTAAGAATAATTCAGAACAAAAACCTATCCAATAGGATTGTTATTCACAGGTATTTTGAATTGCAAATTCTAAATCTAATTTATGCGACTAACTTCTAAATCCGCGCCTGAACGAGGCAATGATATATTTGATAATCTCATAATATAATGATTTTATGTTGTGATGTATTAGATAATGAAAGTGTTTAGGTGATTTACCGTGATTATTTTATGCGGTTGGTGATATGGTAATAATAATGTGATAATATCATGATATATCAAAATATATTCCTGCTTTCTGTTGTTGAATTTAATATCTGACCTATTGCACGTACGTATTATATGTTTTTTAAAATAATATAAAAATATCATGATATTTTGATATCATGATATATCCATTAGTCTAAACACAATTAATATTTTGATATTTCACTTTGATATTATCAAAACACCATTTGATAATATCAAAATATCATGATATTATGATAATATCATGATATATCACAATATCAAACCAGTTTAAACACTATTTTAGTCTTTTGATATTTCACTTTGATATTATGAAACTAACCATTTGATAATATCAAAATAATATATTTGGACTTGATATTTTGATTCACAATATCAAACCAGTTTAAACACTATTTTAGTCTTTTGATATTATCAAATTATTTTGATATTAATAATTTGATAATATCAAAATGTTTTGATATTGGATTTGATATTTTGATAATGTATCATAATAATGTGATAATATCAATTTAATGATATTGAGTTTGATATTTTTGATATTGTTACGGTTTGATATTTTTGATATTATGATGGTTTGATAATATCAAAATATTTTGATATTGGACTTGATATTTTGATAATGTGATAATATCAATTAAATGATATTATGTTTGATATTTTGATATTCTGCAATCCCGCACCTTAGTGCAAATTCGGCAGGTTCTGATGAGTAAGGATTTTTGATAGGTAGTTGTTTTACATTGACGAATGATAAATTTAGCTGTGTTCCATTAGAAGATCTAGTTGGTCTGGAAGTACGGATAACGGGAAGGACGGAAGATTTTAGATTAATTAATCCAGTGGCGGCGGAACGTGCTTGAAAGTAGGGGGGCTGAAACTCGGCGAAACCGGTACAAATTTACGACGATATTCGCTCCGAAGGCGCGATACTTCTAGGGGGATTAGAGGGCGTGCTCCCCCTGAAAATTTTGAAATCTAGAACCTCTGAAACGCGATTTCCCGCATTCTGAGGGAAGGCTTTTATAGCTGATTTTACAGCATGCACGGCTCAAATTTTAAGCAAAAACAAAGAACTAAATATCATAATTTACAGTAAATTTCACGCTGCAAAAATTATCAGGTGTTTGAGAACCCGGGGTAGGGGCCCATCCAAAGTAAACTAGCAAATCCCAGAAGAATTTTTAGACCTCAGGTAATCAACCACTGCAACGCAATACAACCACAAAGTGCATACAGATTACAGACTGATATAGTTGTTATAATTTCGTGGTATCTCTTGATTTCTTGGGATTTCATGGGATGCAAGTAGGATACTGGGTAGCCCTCCTAGATGCGTCTTCTAGGGGGGCTATAGCCCCCCTGGTTCCGCCGCCCTTGAACTAATCCATGTGTTATTTTGAAAAATAAAACCATGTCTAAATATTCATGCCAGTAACAGATTGGGATGACTGGTGTTGTAGTTCATAGCTCAGGAAAATAATTCGTTCCAGCTGGATTATCTGTTCAATCGACTGTGGAGCCCAGATTTGTGGACGCACCAAAGCAAGATATAGTGTGTCTCACCGCAGTATTCTGGATGAACCTAGTGTTCATTTTGATGTATCCGAGAAGTTTATTTGCCAGTAAAGATTGCTCGTTTACTTGTTTATTCCATGTTAAGTTGCTTGTTACCCAGACGCCAAGATCTCTTTCAGTTTCTGTTGTTTCTAGGGTGGTGTTGTTGAACGTGTAAGTGTGTTCCACTGGCTTGGTCTTCCTTGTGATCCTCTGGGCTTTACATTTGTTCTCATTGAACATGATGCCAGACGTTGATTGACGACCAGGCTTGTAAATTGTTCAGGTCATCCTGGCGAGCGATGTACCGTCGTACGGGCAAAATTTTGTAGGGGGGGGGGCTGAGCATAACTTGCCCGAATAAATGATGACGTCATATTACTGAAGAACACGAATTGCCATCGTTTAGCTTGAGCAATATTACACATGCACGTTTTTCATTAATGTATATGAACATGCATTGGAAACGTGTACATTAGGGGATGCTCCCCCGAGAAAAATTTTTGATTCCCTGAAAGTGTATTTCCTGCAATTTCAGGGCACTTTTCTCGTTTTTGCAGCCGCGGCAGTGTGCGGGATTCGAAGTATTTAATTACCGTTAAAGTAATTACAGATTTTCCAAATTTAGAGGGAATGCGTTGCGCGACAGCAGAAGAGAAGGAAGGAAAAGCAATTAGCCACAAAACCAAATGTATTAGGTATATTCAAGTTGAATATACGAGATTACGTTCAGACAACGCCCGGACAAAGGCCTGGCTATATGCCACTTTTAACATTGCTAAACGATGAATAACAATGAAATCCCAGATTTCGCTCAATAAGAATCCGTTATAATGTCATTAAGTTGCATTCAAATATTAGAATAATTTAATACAGGACCCTTTTTGCCCGAATGACTAGACCATTTTTGCCCGAATAGAGCTAATTTTTCGGACAACTGGGGGAGCTGCAGCCCCCCCGTCTGTCTCGTACGCCTATGCGTCCAAGGAATTCATAGCCGTGAAGAGTTTTGAGTCGTCGGCGAACATTGCAACTTGATTGGACTTAACTACGTTAGGGAGGTCGTTGACGTTTAATACAAATAAAGCAGGGCCGAGAATAGAGCCTTGAGGGCGATCCATTAGATATGATCGGAACCAAAAGCCTTTGACATACCATCAAAATGCGGAAGGGGGTCGAAGCCGGCCCCCGGCCATACTCTATGTCTATGAAGAGTACAAGGTTGTTAATAGATATGTTACAAAATGACTTGGGTACTTATTTTATTACCCGACTGGTATGAGGAAGTATTTATATGTTCTCGCTTGTAATGAAACATTGTATTATATTCTTGCATGTTCTGGTAAAAACAATATTTAAGTAACAATTGTATTAAACATTGGGTGCTATTAAAATGGTTGGTAACAAATATTGAATCATAGGGCTTTCATCATTGCTCTGCAAATATTTTGTTTTTTACTTATTATGTTTGCAAACAATTTATTTGATCTTATCAGCATCTGCAAACAATTGTTTTCAATATTTTTTCGCCGCTTTTAATACTTTTTGACAGGTAATTAGTAATTGGTAATTAATTACTTTTAGAAAAAAGTAATTTGTAATTGTAATAATTACTTTTTCAGAGAAGTAATTGTAATTTTACTCATTACTTTTTTTGAGTAATTTTCACAACACTGAACAATAATCCTAACGTAAACCCTAATCATAACCCAAATGCTAACCCTAACCATTAAAAAATAAAACAAAAAGTAATGAAAGAAAAAAATTAAAAGAAAAGTCACAAAAAGATGTGCGTTGCTGGATTCGAACCCGTCAATCTCAGCATTGCAACAGGGAAACTTACCATTACACTATTGACAGCTGGGTCAACAATAAGCAAAATAAAAATGTATTTAAAGTCGTAAGCGACCGGTCATCTAAACACTTAGTACACTATTATGAACTGCCAGTCATATAGTTTTTCCAAAACCGTGACAAGCTGCTGGTAATATAGTCAGTAAATAATTTCACTGATCAAGGCAAAAGCTTTCTATACCATTAGTATTTTTTAAAAATAGTATTATTATAATAGCCATATATGATATCTCTTACGCAAAATGTCAAATGGTTATTATTAAATTATGGTTATTATAAAATTAGACTTTCACACCACAGGATATGCTCAAGCGGAATAGGTTAACCTTTCATGTTACTCCATCACCAAATGAACCGCTAACCCGAAAACAACTTAGATCCTAACCCTACCCTCCACCTAATGAGTTTTCTAACCCTAACCACCTCGATTCCCTTGATGTTATCCGGTGATGTTTATATTGGTGATGGAGACTATGAAAGGTTATAAATCCGCTGACAATATTAGGCGACCGCAGGCTCAAGGTGATTCACGGTAACCGCTTACCGATCGCGGGCGTTATGAAACGCATGGTAAAAAGCATGGCTGAAAAAACAATGTTACAGCTGTTAAAAGAATGCCTTGTTTTTCGCCAGTGAAAAATGAAATTCTCGTATAAGGTATGCGAGAATGCTTAGAGATGTTTACGAGTTTATATTCATACAAGATTAGAAATGATATGTTGTTTTGTAGTTTTCCAATCTTTGTGGAACTGTTTACAAGCGAGGCAATATCTTGTTTACATCACGTGGAGATCGTGTTATAAGTCCTGTGGGAAATAGAGTGACAGTTTTTGATCTGAAAAGGTAATTTAACATTTTATAACTATTAAATATATCGATATATACTGTTATAGTCCGGGTCGGTGACTATTCCCCCTGCATTGCCTTTGTTTTAGTTATAACATTATTATGCATTCTCTACTCTATCTCGATTTTGATTGGCTGTTGACATACAACTAATTTGTGACATATTAGCTTCATGTGACGTCAATGTTCCAATATTGGTTCAAAAAGTGTACTAGCTTGCTGTTGCTAGCTTGTTTACAGTGGAGGAAAATGGGAAAATGGTGGGTTTAAATATATTTTGATGTCACATTGCTTTAGCACTTCGTCATAACGTCTTATTGATGACGTCATAACGTATTGTTGAGGTTATAACGTCGTTTCTTAAAAATATAATAAATGCAGTTTTCAACAATTCTCTTCTTTATTTTCTATTTTAGTGACAAGTACGTAACTTTACATGTTATAATTGAATATCTACTAAAGAAATTTGACAAAACGAATAAGGCCAAGTAAAAAAATATAGTAGTTTATCATCCTAACCTTAAAAAAAAGGAGAATGCGGGCACTTTTCTTTTTTTGCTTTTTTTTTCAAGATCGCTTCTCCGAATTGGCCATTACCTACCAAAAACAATTATTTGAATTTATTTCTCTACAACTGCTTCGATACAAGATTGCGGCAAAACAAATTGTGGTGTGTAAAACCAGAAATGAATCAAAAAGTCCCGAAAGTTGCCGAGAGGTAACGGAAGATACTGAAACGCACAAAAAATGGCCAAAAGGTTGTGCAAAAAGCCCCCCCAAAACAAGACAGATTTTCGATGCAAATAAAATTTAAAAAAAATTAATTTGATGCGGCCGGTAAAAAGAGTGCGGGCGGGGACGATAAACTACTTAATTTTTTTACTTGGCCTAAATCACTATACACTCAATTACTAGATTTCAGTCTTGAGTGCCAGACAGTTTGTAGCCATTTTATTTTACAACGACATACAGAAACAACACAACTAAATGGTTCTTCAATTGTTCTTAATCATAAATTGTCATCTACAGCCTAATCATCTTCAGATGAACTGTGGTAATCAGTGACTTGCGTCGGAGTTTGCATCCTCAGGTTCGTCAGACAAGGGATCTTCGTCATAGACATAGAAGTAAATTTCGATTGGATGCTTTATAATTAAGCACATCTCCGCGGTGTCAAAAGCCCTTTCGATTGAGTAGTTCCGCTAATAAACTCTCGCGTAATCCTACTTACAGAAAACTTTGGATTGATATGGGAATTTGAAAGTTCAATTAGCAGTACATGGTTTGAATTTTCCGTATTTCTTTAGTATGACAAAATAAATATAATTTCTGGCTAGACCTTTGACTAAAACATTTTTAGGATTATGGCAAACCTATTTTTGTTATTTTGTTATTGTTCCTGCATTGTGTCGGACCGTCATTTTCCCGTTGTTGGACACTGCTTATTACAGTCTTGTCTTGTTTGTTTGTTTAATTGCATTATCACTGCCAGAGGGCTATACGCGTGTCTCAAGCCTGCTAAAACACGAAAATTTGCATACCGAAGTGTATATCCACGCAGTTTACTATAATTTTGAACGAATATGAAAGAAAATGAAGCAGATGTGAGACGACTTTCTAGTTTCGTATTTTTGCACACGCATGTAGTGTCACTCAACATCTGGTACACACAACACTTTATTTTTATATTCATACAGACACACATGGATAAAAACGTTTATTATGTTGTACTTCAGTTACATTTTGTTGTTTTGTTATTGTTGCTGCATTGTGTCGGACCGTCGCCGTCATTCGTGCTCATTTTTCTGTTGTTGGACACTGAGTATTAAAGTCTTATCTTGTTTGTTTGTTTGTTTAATTGCATTATTACTGCCAGAGGCCATACGCGTGCTCGACGCCCACTAAAAACATGCAAATTTGCATACCAGAGGCGGAGAATAATATTTTCAAGTTACCTAAGCAAATAAAACTACTTGTAGCTGAGAAACAAAACTCAAAAGTTAAACTTGACCGAAAGATTTTAGCTTTAGCGTAATATAATAGTGTAGATTTTACCTGCTGTAGGCGTGCGATGAATCACACACCTAGGTAATTTTAGGCGTGTGCCAAGGTGTCAGGCGTGCGCGTGTAATTTTTTGTGTGTAATTTTTGCGTGGCTGTGGGAAATACAGCACACACAATTTTCCACCTTTGGGAAATAGGACTGTTAACTTAACTTAACTTATAGTTTTTACTGTACATATATATTTTTTTCTGCGCATCGTTTTGAAAAGCGATGTGCAACTTTTACTATTTGGGTCAAAATGATGTGCAAATTGTGCACATTGCACACCGTTAATTTGAACCCTGCTTGCAATCCACCCCCACATTATCTTTGGTCTATGCTTTTTTTCCTCAATAAACAGGTCAACAAAGCAGTAGAAATTGGCAGTGTAAATGGACCTTTAAATTCAATTCCTTTTGAATGCATCAAATCAGAGTCACAAAACACTGTGTGCATGATGCCATTTTTATTCTTAACTTTGAATTATTATATTATTTATTGTTATTTTTAAATTGATGTTTTCAGTAATATATTTTTCTCAATTTATTTAGCAACAAATCCTCCACTCTGCCATTTGAAAATAGAAAAGATATAACACATATTGCATTGTCACCAGACGATAGCCTGATTTTGACTGTTGATGAAGGTGAATTATAATTATTATTTATGTTATAACCAGAGGTTCTTGTCAGATTAATGATATATATATATATATATAAGGCCAAATAAAAAATATTGTGTGGTTCCCCCTAGCTTAGCTCAGCCGACGGCTGTAAATTTTGTGACATATTTTTGTTACAAAGGACTATTAGCCATAACAAAGGTAGGCTTTATAGTTTTTACACGGACTTTAATGATAAAATAAGTTTTACCCTGGTAAAATCGTAAAATAACGTAATCGTAACCTGCCACCATCGCTGGCTTTGTAACAATCGCCATATTGCACAACAATATAATGGAACAAGATGACGGCATGTGTGGCAATTGACCAAAAACCTTTCTCAAAAATAATAAAATCCCAACCTACCTACCCTAATTTTTTTCGAGATGTAACTGGAACCACATAATTTTTTTTACTTGGCCTAACTAGAAGTAATCAAAGATTATGTAAGTGCTTTCGAGGCATGTGGACTACAAATGGTGAATGAAGATTTGTTTACAAACATAAAATTATGCTGTAATGAATTATAAAAATAAATATAGCTTTCGTGTAAATGTGGTGACATCCCGCATTCCTGTTCGTTAGTTCGATTTGAAATATGACTGCTCGACCGCTAGATAAGTCAGCAAATATTACAAATGTGAAGTTCGATTTGGCAAAAGTGCCGCTTAGCGAGGCTTGCTCGTTTCGAGTAAATGTTGTTCAAATTAGATGTATGGTGTTCAAATGGTCATATTGAATTTTGACATTATAAACGCGCCATATGATTACCGTAGTTTAATATTACAAGCAAGCGTGAAAATCCGTGTCTGAAAGTGGGGGGATGACTGCATCGTTTGCGGAAAGTCAGAAGGGGGATAATCATACATTGGTCAAAAAGTGGGGGGGGGGTACATCCCATCCCCCCCAGGATTGACGCCCTTGATTACAAGGCTATATGATCGCCTTTATACGTGGTTATTATTCTACATTCTATTTATTTGATCCTCCATGCTATAGAAAATTTCTAGCATCATTCTGCTGGCATGCCTAATCCTGAACACTTCTACAGGCAACCTTGTATCCACTGCTCCTGTGTCAGTCCCGAGGTCTAATGCCATAATTTTTCCAAATTCCAAAACGGTAATTTATTCATAAAATGCTTTAACGGTAATTTATTCATTAAAACGGTAATTTATTCATAAAATTTATTCATAAAATGCTTCGGGTTCCGAGTTCGTTCTACCAAATGGTCAGCGGAAAGACATGACGCGGACGTCAAATAACTTACTGTAGCAAGTTCAAAAACAAAGGAAATTATTAACTAGTAATCATTGGAGTAGTTTTGAAGACATTCTTATTAGTCTCTGTATTCTGCATACAATGTATAACGATTTCGTGCAGGTTGAACTCCCAACAACGACGACGACGTTGGTACAAATGCACGAATTTCTTAAATAACGTTAACAAGAATATCTCCCGAAACAGTCTTAATAAATAACTATTATTGCGTGAAAACATTTTAGGAGAAGAACATTTAACGGGCATCTTGATACGATTTACGATTATGTTATTACTGTTGTGTTTCAAGCTGTTTATTGACCCAACGGCATGTTTTGCTATCGCATGTTTCTTAAACTCCTGGTATATTATATTATACTCATCCCGTTTCAAACGTTGAACTTATCATGTGTTGAACCTAGATACATGATAAATTCGACGTTTGAAATTTTGATCGATATATCCGACCAAAGCGGTCGAACTTATAATATTGAAATAATCGATCGAAATAATATTGCGGTCAATCTTAATAATATTGCGGTCAATCTTAATAATATTGCGGTCAATCTTAATAATATTGCGGTCAATCTTAATAATATTGCGGTCAATCTTATCACGTGCATATAATGCAAAGTATTACATTCGATACATGATAAATTCGACGTTTGAAATGGCCCTAAACACGGACACAAGGCAAAAACTTTAAAAAGGATCAGTAATATTCACTTTAGCGGTGATGGTCCATTGACAGGTTTCAAAACTCCAAATCCGTACTACGTTAAAAAATATTGTTTGATGAACTATATCATTGGCATTGCTATCCAACATGCTTCTCATGTATGTAACTGATTGCTCTTATGTGAATTATAAGAAATAACGTAAAAACCTCAAGTTATAAGCCAGAGCTTTTGACATGTGTATTGTCAATTTCCGTTTTATTCGGCACGTGGGGCTTTGGCCAAGCGCTCTCAGTGTAAAGACTTAAATCTGTGAGTTCACTGAGTAATTCTCTAATAACTAATACCGCCATGCAATATATACTATAAAATCATGACGGAGTACACAACTTTTCAAAGAGAGTGCCACCGGAGTGACCCCTGAGTGACCGGACAAGTAAACAAAGCAACGAGTGTCCGATTTATTTTGTCAGGCTAAACTGCCCTAGAACTGCTAGAAGATGGTCACCATTAACCACTTCATTAACCACTTTTGCAGTCACATAGCCCAACTTTATCACTTCAAGTTTACTTGAAAATTGATTGAGCAATCCAAGCGCGCGCTCACTCAAAGTGCTTCAGTTTTGTTTCAAGTGTGGCAAACCAGGCCAAGTGTCAACAGTGGCAAAGCAGGCCAAATGCATGTCATCAGTAGCAGAACAGGCCTAGTGTCAACAGTGCCAGTAGCGAAGCAGGCAACTGTCCTTTTTGTCGTCTGTGGCAATAGCGAGTCTCGGAATAGAAACTTTCATGAATACATTTTTATAAAAAATCAAAAAAATTCTCTTCGTGTTTCCCTGAGAATGATTCTGAAACAGAGCTTGGAATGCTTCGCATGAACGGATCCACACACGGAGTCACGGCGTTTATATCACCATCTAGTAATATATTTTATCAGCGGCACAGGCTTCACAGTTCACATATTCAGACAAAAACAAACAGAGCAGTATTGTGACAACGCAATCGTGCATGAGATGTGGGAACGCTGTGGTGGAAAAATACGTGTTTGTCGCGAATGGTGCTATTTCTAGAGTATGACTGTATGACTTTTGATACACTGCGCTTAAAAACGAAGTCGCGCTTCATGTTTGTCTCATTCTTTAGCAACTGCGCATCATCAAAACTACCACTACGACGATATCGGGAAAGATCTCGGAGAAGAAAGTGAAATTATTCGTTCCCTCGCGTATCGAGATAGCTTTCCCATTGTTGCTAGAACTGTTGATTGTCGAACACACAGAACTGCTTATAACGATTAATACAACGCGCAAAGGAAAAGGACGCTAAACTTCGGAAATAAGCGACTTCTTTACCTCAGATGGCGAGGACGACAATGAGACAATTCTTTCCCTCGCGTATCGAGATAGCTTTCCCATTATCAATTTAAACACGGTTACGGTATATATTTGAAAACGAACTTGCCAAGCTACGACAAACGTGGTCAATTCGAGGAAGTGCAGACAACGTGCGAAGGAAGGACGCTAAACTTCGGAAATAACCGACTTCTTCCGATACTACACACCATGCTAACCGCGCAGCAGCGGTTGAGGTCGAACCGCGGATGATCCGAGCTAGGATCATCCTAGGTTAACCGCGGATTTTGTTAGGTTACTTCTGAGCGGTACTGTAAAAATGTTACAGGATATCTAAGAATATGAAATATATATACAAATGTACAGTGTAAGAAATTGTTATCATTTTTAGAAATATTTAAGAATTTATAAATGGTACCGTAAAAAGGATTGTTTGGTGCCATATGATGCCATAGCATGCAATACAATGCAAAATAATGCAACTAGTCATGTCAAGTTCAGTTATGACATCAATCATAGTGATTCACACTGTGTTTTACCTACCTGTACCAGTAGGCATGGTAGTGGTAGTATAAGCTATAAAACCATCAATGTGTAGATTGTTCAGTAAAATTAAGCATTTAATAGTATTTCCTATGCTCAAAAAGTTTAAAATACTGACTGTAGTCCAATTAAATGAACAGACATTCATGAATACAAGATTGTGCAATTTCTGTTTTCATGTCTGCTCCTGAGGCAGCATAAATGTATTGAAGGTATAAAGTGCCTATGCAATGAAAATTTGCCCCAGTTTTTTTATGATTGTATTTGCAAGAACAGTTAAAATAATGAAGAATGGCTTTTACAGTTCTTTCATTTGTCGTCCCGTTCTTGAGTTATTACGTTTTATGTAATTAGAGCTATGAAGTCACAAGTATATGACATTATTGTAACAAAACTGAAAATCGTGCATATCTTTGGATTGACTTACTCAGTCAGCAAAACTAAACATTATTTGGTTTGAATATGGTTGTCATGGAAACAGATTAGTTTACAGGTCTCCCTTTTCCTTCAAAATTGCTCTTTGTTTTTAACAATATGTAAAGCAACTTTGGGCTTTTGACAAGTTGGCATCGTTTCTGTGCAATTTTCAATGCAACAGGAAAGTTTAAAACAAAAAAACCCATTTAACTGCAATGAATAAAAATGGAAAAATCCATGTTTAAATAAAAGAAGCCTGTAAACTAATCTGTTACCATGGAAACTATATCTAAACTATATCAATGTTGAGTAAGTCTACAAAGTTTGAGTCAATTTTGTCAAATCAATCGAAAGATATCAATCGAAAGATATCAATCGAAAGATATCAATCGAAAGATATCAATCGAAAGATATCAATCGAAAGATATCAATCGAAAGATATCAATCGAAAGATATCAATCGAAAGACTTGTGACGTCATAGTTCAAATTACTTAAAACGTAATAACTCAAGAACGGGACGACAAATGAAAGAACTGTAAAAGCCATTCTTCATTATTTTAACTGCTCTTGCAAATACAATCATAAAAAACTGGGATTTTCATTGCATAGGCATTAGGCACTATAAATATATTTCCCCTTGAAATTCTTCATTAAGATTATTGGCATTCATACAATTACTTTTGTGTTGTTATTTACCTTTTCAAGATCATTACTATGGAAACAATGAGTCTAAATATTTTTTGATATTTTTCACCTTTTCCCTGCCATTTTTCGCATTTTCTTTGGTGAAATCTCTTCAAACATTACAGTCTTGTGGGAATTGGTTTGAGAAATATTTTAGTCAAAATATATTTTGTAGGGTTGTTCAGATGGTTTTGTCAATACTGTATCAACAAATTTAATGTTTTTTAATGATATCGCACGATGTTCAGTGAATGAAGAGATCGTGAAAACCAACTGTCGATATGAGTTAAGCTAATTAATTATGTTGCCCGCTGCAGATCGGTAGGGATGGAGACGGTAGCTAGACGTTGCTATTGTTAGCTAGTCGTTGCGATTGTGATTCGTGCTGGGCTCCGGAAATAACTGATTCTGGACTTCCTGAACCCAATGGTACCCGGGTTGGAGAAGGTTACCGTTAACCTCCTCCACAATCTCTCCAGCCCTCACAGCAGCGGGGCAACGCGAAGAAACGTATTCGGTGCCGTGACAATGTAACGAAGAAAGGCATGGCTGGTCCATCACCCCAAGGATTGAATCAAATGTTCCGGGATACCAGCGGCTGCCGTCGTTACATGTATGCCTGCTCAGATACGGAAGCTGTGTGACGAAAGATGCCATGAATACTGTAGCCTGCCAGTGCTGAAAGTTCTTGGAGATACAAGTTGACGTGGGCGGGAGTGAGAGGATATTTATTTAGAGATCATTGGGTCTATGATTTCATGACCCTTCATATACTGTAAGTCGAGGAAATCAACTTATGCGCCGTGATATACGGTACGAACAAATACCTTGGTTTACCGAGAATTTCGGGCATTAAATTTCACTACTCTGTACACGTTAATATTTTTTATTAAGCAATACAATCATAGAAGTTAATAGTTATTAGTTTTTGGGATTCTAATACCTTGGGCCCGCTGGTGCTTCACAGAGATTACACTGGTCATATGCATTGGCGGCACATCACACCGAGCCTCACAAATCTTTTTACTTATAAGAAAGAGATGTCAAATTATAATCTTCGGGACATCTCATCTGCCGTTTGTTTGCCACAACCACGTACAAATAGCATGAAAAAGAGTTTCATGTTTGATGGGGCATTTATATGGAACTCTTTGCCTAAAGAAATTAGGGAGAGCAAATCTCTGCTATACTTTGAACGCAAAATCGCTGCTCATGTCATTAAATAACGTTTATGTAAATAAATTTAAAATACATAAATATAACGATATATAATCTTTATTTATTATTATTATTATTATTATTATTATTATTACCTTATATTGACATTGTTAGCTATTCGAACCATTCTTTACTGTTGTTACTTTATACTGTTTTATTTGTCTTTATTGTTGTACACGCCCTTCGTGCAGGAAACCAGCTTTTGTTAACGTTGTAAGCGTGTTTAAATAAAGTTATCTATCTATCACATGGAGTGCATTTATTGCAACATTTGCTTGCAGAGAAAAATTTGGTCAACAAATTCCCACCAGTTTATGGATGATAGATTGGCTGTCAAATATGGCCAACAATGTTATAAGTTTTACGCTGCAATGACAACCAAAACAAATGTGAGCGATGGCTGCCGTGAATTTCAGACCCTGCATTTTGCATTTCAGAGCCTCCAGATTTCAAATGCTTTCCTGGAATGCACCAGACCTCTCTACTTAGGCACACAGCCCCTGCTGCAGGCCTGTTGAAACATTCGAAAGATTCTAAAATCATGATTATACTAATCTTATAATTACAAGCACAATATTGTCCCAATGACAAAAATCAGAAATGTCAAGATTGGTGCTCAAGAATCAACTAATTTCCTTCACTTTATCTTGCTAATTTAGATGGCAAGAGTATCCTGTCCAGTCTGCAAAGTTTTGCTGTATTACACCACTTCAGTTTTAAAGCCGTGGTTTATGATATAAAGTTTAGTCCTAATGGAAGGTATTGTATGCTCTATTTTATTTAATATGGTTCTGTATTTCATGGCGTATAAGTTGAATTTCTAGGACCGAAAATTGACATCACAAAGCTGACCTCAACTTATACAAGGGGTTACAAATTTATAATGCGCAAAACCGTAGACCGGATATACTAGTACCCAGTCCACTCTATGCGTCAGGTTGGATGAGACAATCCGATTGCAACTGTAAAACGGAACGCACGAAGGAATAATTATGAAACAAGGTTAAGTTTAAAGTCAAGGTTAAATTTAAAATCAAGTTTAAACTTGATTTTAATTATAAGACTAGTACAGTATACTAAATATATAGAACAAGACGCCCGCTAGGCGTTAACTCGGGCTACTTGAGGTTGTGGCTTGTTGAAAGACATTGTAGGCAAATTCAGTGATTTGAATTCAATATGCACAAATCTATAGTTGTAGGTACATGTAATGATACGGCTGTCAGTGCACATAACATAGTGTTGGCCAACGGCTTTGATTATACGAAGGTGAGTTGGCTCAGTATCCAAGCTGGCTTACTGAGAATTCTGCCCCACCAAATGAGCCACCCTGTTTGCTGACCTAATCCAGTTCTAGCCAACAGGGTCAGCCTGGCAAGCGAGCCGGCCTGTGCTCATGTAATAACAATTCATATGGTCAGTCCAGCAAACAGGTTTAGTTTGAGCAAGTATTAAATCAGTTAATCTTTTTCTCAGTGTATAAGGCATAGCAGTAAATCAATTAACCATTTAGCAGGCAGTAGCAAGGTGTCATAAACTATTATAAACAGTTTAAATAAATGTAATTCAAAATCATTATTTCTTTGAAGTTATATAACATTTTGAGCCAGTAAACATATTCATAATTTTAGCATATTTATTATTTGAGAGGCTTTATACATACTAGTGACTAGTCCAGTGGGCCAGCCAGCTAGCTAATTGTAATATAAAGACAGATTACTGCATAGTTAACTATGTTACTGTCTCGGTTAGCGAGCCAACTCGCTTTCCGTGTAGTCAAGGCCAAAATTCAGACCCGTCACTGGTAAACCAGCAAACAACAACAAACTCTTTACTCCTTGATCTTGATAGTTGGTATGGGTGTCAGAGATTTATATACTGTGTGTTCATTTGTAAGCATTCGCATATAATAATATGAACAATCGATACAAACTTACTGATAACCCAGAACATTTTGGAGCCCCATTTAAGCTTACAGGTAAAATATCAATATCAATATAAGTGAAACAGGGTAAAATTCGATAGCAACATTGCATACTTTAATAATAGTACTTGGTATATGTGAAACAATAAACTATAGCATCGACTTTATTTTGTATAACATAACATGATAACAATAAACAATACAGGCAACAAAGTTTATAAAAATATTACAGTTACCTCAGAACAGTTAACGTATTTTCAAAAAGCATTCATACGTTGAGTTTCATATTAAATTGTTAAACATAGGTTTAATCGAGTACACATCAGCGTACAGGTACGGCATTTGCAGTGTACGGTTATCGAGATCTCAGACAGAGACCACCAAGACACCAACCGTGTCTAAATCGCTCGTTATCTTTTAGTGTAGCCGTAGGTCTTCGGCGATCGGCGTGTGCGATTGTAAGCATCGTGAGATCAAGATACTGCCAGCCACATCAAATATTTTCAGTGAAGAACACTCGAGGAAAGGTAACCAGATGAATATTAAAAATATGACAATGGCGCATAAATATATGCAGTGGTTCAGATCGATCTCGTACCCAGTCCCAAGTGGGATGATGCAAGAATTGCCAAATTCGCGACATTGCCAAATAAACAGAGCCCTTTTTAAGACTCATGCTCTCCCCCCACAGGGGGAGGCCCGAGTAATAATTAAGTTGTAAATAAGTTTGATAAATATGCTTCCATATGTGTTTCTATACTTTTACATAAATAATTATGTCCAACATAATGTTTTGGAAGATTTTCTGTATTATTAAAGTTGCTGTGAATACTATAGTCTGTGTCTGGTACCTATTTAATTTGAGATACTCGACTTATACCATGCTTATACTCAGGGTATTGTAAAAAATACAATTTTTTTATAAAAAAAAATAGGTGGTCGACTTATATGCCATATCGTCTTATTTGCTGCAAAATACGGCCAATATTATATACGATATCCGAGAGTAGTCAAAAAGTAGAGTGCTACGATGTGGGCAGTGTTTTGGATATATAGCAAAGTGAAAAGGTGGTGATCTGCCAAGATTTTTAGTAACGAAATACTGACGTTTCGAGCTCTTCATCAGAGTAAGACAAGGAGATTTTAAGCGACACCGTCCTCTGATATCACATGGAATCACTAAAATTGGGCAGGAACTTTTAAATCAAAGTATTGCTTTGGTGCGTTTAAAAATATCTCTCCTGACAGATATGTCCTTATCATGGCGAGGGTGGTGTGACATTGGAGCTGAAGATCCAAATTATTCAATGAATAGTTTCAGAAAAGAAGCATATTGCCTTATTGGTAATATATTATGTGGCAGTATAAGAAGTTGAGAAGGGGAAATAGAATGTATTCCCTTCATGTGTTGTATATTGGCAGTAAGGCACATTTACCATGCAGAAGATCGACACATTTACCATGGAGAAGATCGACACATTTACCATGCAGAAGATCGAAACTATGTGGGTTTCCGAAGAGCTTGATTGGTGCAGCAGTAAATAATTGTAAATAAGCAGTAAATCTTGAATTCAAACTTTGCATTGTTGTTCATTGTAAACTACTAAGTTATTTATATATACTTGCACATATAGCAGTATAAATGCCCTATATGGAAGTGACAGGGCCAAGTAGCTTAATGGTTATATTGTCACTATCAATCAGATGGTTGTAGGTTCGATTGCCATCAGGGACTCGGACATCTCTCCAAGTTTCATAGCTCACAGAACTTATCCAAAAGTAAATACAAATTACATCAAGCATATACATATGTGTTGATACATATTATAGATTGATCGTAGGATTGGGGGTAGAGAAAAGACCCTAAACGCCGGGCGAAAGCAGATGGAAATAAGTAAAATTTGGCGTAGATTTTATATGTGGTAATTTCGTTGTAAAGTTGCATTTTAAAGCCAAAGTATACGTAAACAGTGTTAAGCTGATCGAAATAAAGCAAGTAAAATTTAGCGTTGATTTTATTTTTTGTAGTAGTTTGATCAGTGTAAGCCATTTATAGTTGTCCTTCTACAGTAAAAATCCATGGTTTGCCACTCTGCCACTTTTGTGAATAAACTGTAAAGGATAATATTTTTCACTGGTATAAAATCACATGCACAAGTTAGCCACTGGCTGCCTTCGATTGCTTTTTGTGCAGTCATAGAATATGCCATAAATATTTGTACATCATGCATGTAAGAATAGTATTATATTTAGCGGTGTTTTATTTCAGATTTCTTGCAGCTACTGTTGGTATGAAGGTTCAAGTATGGTATGCTCCTGGTCATAGTAGAGATTTTTCACCTTTTTCACTTCATCGGACATACACAGGACAGTATGATGATACTGTGTCTATTGATTGGTCATCGGATTCTAGGTAAATAAAGTGTGTGTCTAGTGGTGATTATAGAAAGTAGTGCTAGGTATTTACTATAGTAGTCCTAGGTGTGTATAGTCTAGTCTAGTATTTACTAGTAGTGCTAGGTATTTAGTAGTGCTAGGTACTGTGTCTATTAATTGGTCATCGGATTCTAGGTAAATAAAGTGTGTGTCTAGTAGTGATTATAGAAAGTAGTGCTCGGTATTTACTATAGTAGTGCTAGTAGTGCTAGGTATTTAGTAGTGCTAGGTACTGTGTCTAGTGATTGGTCATCGGATTCTAGGTAAATAAAGTGTGTCTAGTAGTGATTATAGAAAGTAGTGCTAGGTATTTACTATAGTAGTCCTAGGTTTGGACAGTCTAGTCTAGTATTTACTAGTAGTGCTAGGTATTTAGTAGTGCTAGGTACTGTGTCTATTGATTGGTCATCGGATTCTAGGTAAATAAAGTGTGTCTAGTAGTGATTATAGAAAGTAGTGCTAGGTGTTTACTATAGTAGTGCTAGGTGTGTATAGTCTAGTCTAGTATTTACTAGTAGTGCTAGTATTTAGTAGTGCTAGGTACTGTGTCTATTGATTGGTCATCGGATTCTAGGTAAATAAAGTGTGTGTCTAGTGGTGATTATAGAAAGTAGTGCTAGGTATTTACTATAGTAGTGCTAGGTGTGTGTAGTCTAGTCTAGTATTTACTAGTAGTGCTAGGTATTTAGTAGTGCTAGGTACTGTGTCTATTGATTGGTCATCGGATTCTAGGTAAATAAAGTGTGTGTCTAGTGGTGATTATAGAAAGTAGTGCTAGGTATTTACTATAGTAGTGCTAGGTGTGTATAGTCTAGTCTAGTATTTACTAGTAGTGCTAGGTATTTAGTAGTGCTAGGTACTGTGTCTATTGATTGGTCATCGGATTCTAGGTAAATAAAGTGTGTGTCTAGTGGTGATTATAGGAAGTAGTGCTATACTTCGTATTGAAATAAATACTAGGTATAGAAGGTAGTAGAAGAAGGTAGTAGAAGAAGGTAGTAGTATAGAAATAGTGATTATAGAAAGTAGTGCAGGTATAGAAGGTACAAATAGCATTAAAAAGGCGCGATTAGCTGTCATTTAGGTCTGTTTCAAACGTCGAACTTTATATTTGCCGAATCTAATGTGAATTAGCAAAACCCTTTGTTCAAGTTAAATTGCATTAGATTCAGCACATGAAAAGTTTGACGTTTGAAACGGACCTAATATTTTAATAACGTCGTTATGCCATCTTCATTATGCTGCATGTACCATTTTCATAGTGTTGACAACAATGTCCTTAGTAAATTATAAATAAATTTGAAATGTTATATTAATTTCGGAATGCTCATATGACTATATTGCAATGGTCTTGGCTAGATGGTACACTCGCGGTTGAGGTGACCGTGAGGTACTAGGTCTGAGTCGTCTTCTGGACGATCCTTTTATTAGTATTAGTATTAAGCTTAGTATATAGAAAACCATTAGGCGGGGGTTAAAAACCCATTAGGCGAGGGGTTAAAAACCCATTAGGCGGGGGGTTAGGGTTAGGATCTAAGTTGTTTTGGGGTTAGCAGTTCTATGATGTATTTCATCATGTCCGATCGTAACAATCTCTCATTTCGTTCAACTTCTCGCGGATACTAAAAAAGATCGTCCAGAAGACGACTCAGACCTTACGGTAGTACGTCACGGTCACCTCAACTGCGAGTGTGCCACGACCTATTGCAATGCGCTTTTTGTATGTTGTTAGAAATCCTTTTCGTTTCCCAGGCTTGTTCAAAGTTTATACTACATGTTATGTTTTGAAGGTATTATTTTACACACATGCACAAACGTTTAACTTTTCGTGCGCTGAGAAGTTGGTATACGATTATACATGCATGCAGGATTTAGATATTTTTATTAACAGCTTGACTAGCCAACATGAAACATCTGTTTTTAACTGTGTACTCTATATTCCTGCAGGTTCTTAGTTGTTGGGTCAAAAGATATGACTGCTCGCATTTTTTCAATAAATCCTGTGCTTGGCTTTGTACCTTTTACATTAACTGGTCATAGGGATTCTTTGGTAAATTGTTTCTTTGGAGAAAATTCACTCAATGTATCCTTGATCTAATTATGTTTTGACGAATATGTTGTCAGATTTATATATATATATATATCACTTAATTAATAATAATAAGTTCTTATAAGAATGCATTAAACCGAATTATTATATGGCTTGGCTCGTGAGCGATCTTAATGCAGCTTTTCTGCAATCATTTATATATATAACATATATTTATATATGAAAAATCTGACTGCCTCAACCGGGAATCGAACCCGATGTCTCGGAATATATTGACTCGGAGACCTCAGGTTCGATTCCCGGTAGGGGCAGTCAGATTTTTCATATAATTATTATACATGTTAAATCCTCTCTCATTTAAAGAAATATATATATATATATATATATCGAGTTGACTCTGAGTAACTAAAAACGTATGACAACGTTTAAAATGTTCTTAAAGACGTTTCGATAAAAGCTTCGATCTTCGTCGGTTAAAAAAGATAAAAACCAATTGCAGCTTATTATATAGGTTAAAAAATTAAAGGGTCTGGTAACTACCTTAACCACGTGACGTAACTTAAATCTTTCCTGTCCGGTCAAAATGGGTCGTACAAGAAAAATCGACAAGCACCAGGCACATGAGATCCACTCACACGCCAAGTTTGGTTTGATTTCATAAAAATCTCTGCGATTGGTGGCATTTTGAAGATATCAATACAACAAAATTACAATTAAAATAAAATTACAAAAACATTACTTAAAATTACAAAAAAGGTATGCACGTGTTATACTGGAAGCAACAATTGATGATTCGTCGGTCGAACTTTTCAAAAAACTTAATTGGATTCCGATACATAACTTCATTAAATTAAATTAAGAAAATTAATCTTGGTATTCAGTGTATTAAAAAACAAAGCTCCATCGAACTTGTACGATCTATTTCAATTTGTTAAAGAAACACATAGCGTAAACAGAAGACTGTCATTAACAGATCTGAAAATTCCTAAAGTCACAACTGAGTATAGAAAAACAGGAAAATGGAGCTATGTTGTTTAACTCTGTGCCAGATTACTTAAAAGACACTGAAAACACCACCATATCTACATTTAAAAATGAATTAAAAAAGATATCTTTTAAAACAAAATAATGATGTACTCCACTTTTTTGCATGCACATCTTGTAAATATAGACTAACTTGTAATTGTATAACACATTAACTAATTGATACTAATCTATATTTATTATACATTTGAAGGCCATCTGGCGGAATACACTCATGTAAACGATGTTTATACCTTCACTAAATAAAGTTTTATTATTATTATTATAACAAAGAGGTGGTCAAATGAAGCAGATGTAGAAAACGACTCTACAGATTCCAATTTTTATATGTTCTGCGCATCAGGTAATTGCCATCACACAAGCGTAATGTCTTACGTTATATATAAGTTATATTACATATTAGGATTTGGGTTAAGATTCGGTCAGGTGTCCTTAAATTTAACATAATCATAAAAATAGGGTCCTGTTGCAAATTTAAAATAATCATAAAAATAAGGTAAGAGAATGGGCTGGTAGGCTGCTAAATCAAAAAAACTGTAAACGACCTTATCAACTATTTTTACGTCTTCTACACAGAAAACAGAAAAGATAGTCACTTTAAATTACGAGCCTGGTTAACACATATTGTCTTCACATGCGCTCACTCTTCGTTATAGTTGTTTTTAGATAGAGTGATATTTTTACCTTAAGGGTTTTTACTATGTTCAAGATTGTTTTTGAAAAAAAGTTTTTACATATTTTTGTTTGAAATAGCAAGCCGTTTGTGTCCATAGATCTAGTAAATCTGTTTGTGTTTTGAGGTGTTGGCAGTATGCATGGTATAGCTTGAGAATTGAAATATTACTATATAGTTATTATGTTGCACCTTAACTTTAGCAAAGATATATACAGTCAGTAAGGATGGTGCTTTATTTGTTTGGGTTTGCTGCAAGGAAATGAGTGATATCCAAATGAAAGATCAAACTGAAGGAGAAGAAGAAAATGTTTCAGGTTTACACGGATATTATCTGTTGTATTTCTATGTATATACTAATTGTATATACCCTGTTTCATGTTTCTGTTTACAGTTCAATCTGATTACTGATCTAGAATTCTTCTAATTCTAGAGACTGAAGTACAAGTGAAATGGACGAAGGGATCCAAGTAAGGTTAATTAATAATTGCTACATTAGTGTTATGTAATGATGGTAAATAAGGGAGAAATTTCATGTGTGTTTCTAAACGGTTTACAATTTGCGAAGGCGGCCTTCGAAGGTCCGAGGCTAAAAATATTTATTTTGTTTATGTTCACTGGAACTGTAAACCACTATGTTATCATGGAATTGAGTATTTATGTAGTTATATTTCTTTTGTAGTTGCATTTCTTTTGTAGTTGCATTTCTTTTGTAGTTGCATTTCTTTTGTAGTTTCATTTCTTTTATAGTTGCATTTCTTTTGTAGTTGCATTTCTTTTGTAGTTGCATTTCTTTTGTAGTTGCATTTCTTTTGTAGTTGCATTTCTTTTGTAGTTGCATTTCTTTTGTAGTTGCATTTCTTTTGTAGTTGCATTTCTTTTGTAGTTGCATTTCTTTTGTAGTTGCATTTCTTTTGTAGTTGCATTTCTTTTGTAGTTGCATTTCTTTTATAGTTGCATTTCTTTTATAGTTGCATTTCTTTTATAGTTGCATTTCTTTTGTAGTTGCATTTCTTTTATAGTTGCATTTCTTTTGTAGTTGCATTTCTTTTGTAGTTGCATTTCTTTTATAGTTGCATTTCTTTTGTAGTTGCATTTCTTTTGTAGTTGCATTTCTTTTATAGTTGCATTTCTTTTATAGTTGCATTTCTTTTGTAGTTGCATTTCTTTTGTAGTTGCATTTCTTTTGTAGTTGCATTTCTTTTGTAGTTGCATTTCTTTTATAGTTGCATTTCTTTTGTAGTTGCATTTCTTTTGTAGTTGCATTTCTTTTGTAGTTGCATTTCTTTTGTAGTTGCATTTCTTTTGTAGTTGCATTTCTTTTATAGTTGCATTTCTTTTGTAGTTGCATTTCTTTTGTAGTTGCATTTCTTTTGTAGTTGCATTTCTTTTGTAGTTGCATTTCTTTTATAGTTGCATTTCTTTTGTAGTTGCATTTCTTTTGTAGTTGCATTTCTTTTGTAGTTGCATTTCTTTTATAGTTGCATTTCTTTTGTAGTTGCATTTCTTTTGTAGTTGCATTTCTTTTGTAGTTGCATTTCTTTTGTAGTTGCATTTCTTTTGTAGTTGCATTTCTTTTGTAGTTGCATTTCTTTTGTAGTTGCATTTCTTTTGTAGTTGCATTTCTTTTGTAGTTGCATTTCTTTTGTAGTTGCATTTCTTTTATAGTTGCATTTCTTTTGTAGTTGCATTTCTTTTGTAGTTGCATTTCTTTTGTAGTTGCATTTCTTTTATAGTTGCATTTCTTTTGTAGTTGCATTTCTTTTGTAGTTGCATTTCTTTTGTAGTTGCATTTCTTTTGTAGTTGCATTTCTTTTGTAGTTGCATTTCTTTTATAGTTGCATTTCTTTTGTAGTTGCATTTCTTTTGTAGTTGCATTTCTTTTGTAGTTGCATTTCTTTTATAGTTGCATTTCTTTTGTAGTTGCATTTCTTTTGTAGTTGCATTTCTTTTGTAGTTGCATTTCTTTTGTAGTTGCATTTCTTTTATAGTTGCATTTCTTTTGTAGTTGCATTTCTTTTGTAGTTGCATTTCTTTTGTAGTTGCATTTCTTTTATAGTTGCATTTCTTTTGTAGTTGCATTTCTTTTGTAGTTGCATTTCTTTTGTAGTTGCATTTCTTTTGTAGTTGCATTTCTTTTGTAGTTGCATTTCTTTTGTAGTTGCATTTCTTTTATAGTTGCATTTCTTTTGTAGTTGCATTTCTTTTGTAGTTGCATTTCTTTTGTAGTTGCATTTCTTTTGTAGTTGCATTTCTTTTGTAGTTGCATTTCTTTTGTAGTTGCATTTCTTTTGTAGTTGCATTTCTTTTGTAGTTGCATTTCTTTTATAGTTGCATTTCTTTTGTAGTTGCATTTCTTTTGTAGTTGCATTTCTTTTGTAGTTGCATTTCTTTTTGTAGTTGCATTTCTTTTGTAGTTGCATTTCTTTTGTAGTTGCATTTCTTTTGTAGTTGCATTTCTTTTGTAGTTGCATTTCTTTTGTAGTTGCATTTCTTTTGTAGTTGCATTTCTTTTGTAGTTGCATTTCTTTTGTAGTTGCATTTCTTTTGTAGTTGCATTTCTTTTGTAGTTGCATTTCTTTTGTAGTTGCATTTCTTTTGTAGTTGCATTTCTTTTGTAGTTGCATTTCTTTTGTAGTTGCATTTCTTTTATAGTTGCATTTCTTTTGTAGTTGCATTTCTTTTGTAGTTGCATTTCTTTTGTAGTTGCATTTCTTTTGTAGTTGCATTTCTTTTGTAGTTGCATTTCTTTTGTAGTTGCATTTCTTTTGTAGTTGCATTTCTTTTGTAGTTGCATTTCTTTTATAGTTGCATTTCTTTTGTAGTTGCATTTCTTTTGTAGTTGCATTTCTTTTGTAGTTGCATTTCTTTTGTAGTTGCATTTCTTTTGTAGTTGCATTTCTTTTGTAGTTGCATTTCTTTTATAGTTGCATTTCTTTTGTAGTTGCATTTCTTTTGTAGTTGCATTTCTTTTGTAGTTGCATTTCTTTTGTAGTTGCATTTCTTTTATAGTTGCATTTCTTTTGTAGTTGCATTTCTTTTGTAGTTGCATTTCTTTTGTAGTTGCATTTCTTTTATAGTTGCATTTCTTTTCTAGTTGCATTTCTTTTCTAGTTGCATTTCTTTTATAGTTGCATTTCTTTTGTAGTTGCATTTCTTTTATAGTTGCATTTCTTTTGTAGTTGCATTTCTTTTATAGTTGCATTTCTTTTATAGTTGCATTTCTTTTATAGTTGCATTTCTTTTGTAGTTGCATTTCTTTTATAGTTGCATTTCTTTTGTAGTTGCATTTCTTTTATAGTTGCATTTCTTTTGTAGTTGCATTTCTTTTGTAGTTGCATTTCTTTTATAGTTGCATTTCTTTTCTAGTTGCATTTCTTTTCTAGTTGCATTTCTTTTATAGTTGCATTTCTTTTATAGTTGCATTTCTTTTATAGTTGCATTTCTTTTGTAGTTGCATTTCTTTTATAGTTGCATTTCTTTTGTAGTTGCATTTCTTTTATAGTTGCATTTCTTTTGTAGTTGCATTTATTTTGTAGTTGCATTTCTTGTGATTTGACACTCGTAATTTACCACAACTTTTCCTTCATCTCATTCACTGAGTGAAAATGCAAAATATTAACTTTAATCGTCCATTATCGTCCATGTATTTTGCCTCCACCGTAAAAGGTCGGCGAAAATGTCCCTGGGATCGGTTGATCGATTCCATAATCTTATTGGCCAGTTCTAAAACTCGATTAATTCAACTCTAGAGTATAATTTATTCATCTAAGTCCACATGTTACGAAATTTCCTCGCCTTTAAATTTTACCGCAAATAAGAAATATAAGGGCTTTGGTTAATTGTCAAGAAATAAATTCGCTGCTTTTGAATGACTCCCATAAATAAGATGTGCTTATTGCGTTTTTAACAAGACTTGATCACTTTTATTTTCTAGACATTTTTATAACCAAGATCTTGCTGATTTGACGTGCGTTGCCTTTCACAAGCCGACCAGAATTATGATTGCTGGTTTTGTAACTGGGATATTTTCACTCCACGAACTTCCAGAGTTTAATTTAATTCACACATTAAGGTGACCTCACTATTCTTGTATAGAATACGAGTCTGCATGTTTAGAACTACTCGTCTCACTTGTGATCGGAAGGTTAAACAGGGGATGACTTGTTTCGTTAAGATTATTTCATGGCTTTGTGGGAACGCAGTAGAAAACCCACAAGTCACAAATTCCAAGTTATTCGCGTTATTTATTCATTCGAGATCGGAGTCAAGCCTCTCGCACAAAATTGAAATCACAATAATATATCGCCTTAATTACTTAATTACTTAAGTGTATTAAACATTAACACTCAACTCACGTCACGCTGTACCTCAGACTAGTTCCCAACAGCTTCAAATACCAGCCAAAACGAATTTAATAAACAGTATTAGCTTAGGGGCTGTTTATATGAGCCGGGCTAGCCCAGTTAGCCGGACTGATTAGCTTAAAGTGCCTATCCGTGGTTTGGGGATTTTACATATTTGTGATCTTTAGAATCTCATGAGAAGAATTGTAAAATATCTTGTGCGAAATTTGCATCTTCATACCTTTTACCCCTGCTAAAGTAATTTACTATTAACAGGAAATGACGTCAAAGCAGGGTCAAAAACATTGCACATTGATTCAGCAGTGAAATACAAAGAAAGTTTGGGAAATGAGCGAAGTTTGTCTAAACAAGAGTGTTTAAAGTTCAAAGTAAAATTTTTTTTGTATTTCACTGTTAAAAAGGGATGACTCAAAAGGACCTTCACATTTTTTAGAACTACTAATCCTAATCCTAATCTCAATCCTAATCCTAACCCTAACCTTGATCCTAACCTTGATCCTAACCTTAATCCTAACCCTAACCGTAGCTATCCATAACCTAACGAAAAATAAAAATCAGTAAAAAACAGAAAGGTCCTTTTGAGTCATCCCTTTTAGCCTTCCCCGTTGAATTAGTGTGCAATGACTTCGCGTGTCCCTGCTTTGACGTCATTTCCTGTGAATAGTAATCAACTTTAACAGGGAAAAAGGCATGAAGATGAAATTTTCGAACGACAAGATATATTATATTTCTTCTTTGTAGAACCCAACGATTACGAATATATAACATCTTAAAACCCCGGATAGGCACTTTAACAAAGTTCTTATCACGGCAACTGCATGTACCCAAAAGTCCCAAAACCATATTTCAAAACAGAACTGGATTAGTTTGGTTGTAGGAAGAGTATAAAGTTAATTGAAATAATCTTCTTGGGTCAAGGAAAGATTTTCGTGACACAACTCAGCCGAAAGATTTCCACAAAACCTCGCAGCTCGCTTAACCAGGCTCGTGTATTAACCAGGCTCGTGTATTAACCAGGCTCGTGTATTAACCAGGCTCGTGTATTAACCAGGCTCGTGTATTAACCAGGCTCGTGTATTAACCAGGCTCGTGTATTAACCAGGCTCGTGTATTAACCAGGCTCGTGTATTAACCAGGCTCGTGTATTAACCAGGCTCGTGTATTAACCAGGCTCGTGTATTAACCAGGCTCGTGTATTAACCAGGCTCGTGTATTAACCAGGCTCGTGTATTAACCAGGCTCGTGTATTAACCAGCTCTATGCATTGGTCGACAGTTGGCGATGAATTTGAAAAAAATACAAATTATATTTTGTCGGTAAACATGGTATTACAAACTAATACCATGACATGTCGGAAGCCTCAGCCTCGGGAGGATTTGTGAAAGTCTCTCGGGCAAGCCTTCCACAAATCCTCCTTCGGTTTTTGGGCACATTTAATCACTAATTTCCATCATAAAGTAAATGATTTGAACCTACTCGCATTGATTATGACACAAACAACCGATGACCAGCAATAATTGGCCCACGCATGACGCAACACCCACTTACACTAATTATGACACAAACAAACTATGACGTAATAAACCAGACGTATATATAAGCAAACCTGAAAAACACGATTTACTCAACTCTGAAGATGACCGCCGCTGAGGCCGTCGAAACGTCAGTCACCAACAATAGTCTTGTCAAGACTACAACAACCTGGACGATCAACTTCACACATATCATTTCCCTCATGTCATGGTATTACTTATAATATTTTATTATTTACTTATATTTAATTATTATATATTTATGATTTTCTTTTCTAGTATTTCTCAACAAAAAGTTTCAAGTGTTGCTGTTAATCCTACTGGAGAATGGCTGGCCTTCGCATGTTCAAACTTAGGGCAACTTGTTGTTTGGGAATGGCAAAGTGAGTCGTACATTCTCAAACAGCAAGGCCATTATTATGATATGAATGTTTTGGCTTATTCTCCAGATGGTCAGCTGATGGTTACTGGAGGGGACGATGGAAAGGTATTATTCACTTTTGGTTTAGTGAATAATTTCAGAGATAACATAAAATACTTTAAAATATCGCGAGCTTCCTAGTGATGTTTCAAACAACTTCCTGGTGATGTTTCAAACAACTTCCTGGTGATGTTTCAAACAACTTCCTGGTGATGTTTCAAACAACTTCCTAGTGATGTTTCAAACATATTTCGAACTTGTTAACACGTGACGTAAGGTTGACATATTCATGAAATAAGAATTTATTTGCGAACGAATTCCTAGCTTCAAACGATTTGCAATAAGAAAAACATAACATGCAGGTATAGGCCTATATAGTGCCACAAAAATGTTCACAAGAAAACAATTTACGGATTGGTTGAGAAAAAAATCCAAGTCTTCCCCTTAAAAGATTTCAATGTTTATCCAAGACAAACATCGTAACCAAGATTACGGTTTTTATGAGTGATTGTGTTTATCTATCACCAAAGGTTTTCTTTCATCAATTCTACTGTCGAGCTCAATGAATCGTCTGATTTACATATTTCAGTACTTCATGGAGGTATTATAGTGGCCGAACGAAGACTAACGCAGCGGCGAACGCAACGGCGAACGCGACGGCGATCGCGCGACGGCGAACGCAACGGCGACGGCGAACGCAACGGCGACGGCGAACGCAACGGCGAACGCGACGACGAACGCTACGGTTTACGCAACGGCGAACGCAACCGCGGAAAAAGGTTGGTTGTTGGAATGTATAATTAAAAATAAAACCTAATCAAGTAAAACAGAATCATCTAGACATTCTTTCAATAATTGAAACCTAGTCGTTCAGAACTGCTGTCCTTATTCATATACGGCCGTCGAAAAAATACAAAATTTAAAAAAGCTTTCCTTAATTTTGAATTAAATTTGTAGTTTTAAAAATCCTGCACGTATTTCTTTCTCAGAAATATAATATGAATAATAATTTTTATAATTTAGGTAAAAATATGGAACACCACATCAGGATTTTGTTTTGTTACATTTCATGAGCATAGTGGTGGAATTACTGGAGTGAATTTTACTTCTAATGGTCAAGTGATTATTAGTGCGTCATTGGATGGTACTGTTCGTGCTTTTGATTTAAACAGGTTAGTTTTAGTAGAGGAAGGTTTTTAATAAAAGATCCTCGCATTACAAATGTACATGTACGTTTATGTTCATCATCCAGCGGGATATCAAATCAGGTTAGGCAGGCAGGCAGGCAGGCAGGTAGTCTTTATTTCACCAGGGTAACCCGATCAGTGAAAAGTTTCACTGTTATCCTTAGGGGCCCTGAACAAAACTAAGAGATGTTACAAAATAAAATTAACGATTATTTATACAGTTTGATAAAATTACTGTGTAAGATTACTATAAAAAATTACTATACAAACTAAATATTGCTATTAAATCTATTATAGACGGTACGTCCATAATAATAGAATCCTTTTTTCCCGCATTCTGTCTTAACTTTCGGTAAACGAAGTTGATAACTTTGTCTGGTAATTCTTGGTACAGTATGATTAAAACTCTTCACTAAATTGAAAACATGTTTATCCCTTCTACATAACAAACTTTCCCATTGTAAAGCCTCTTCACTCCTTTGTAATTTAGTAACAATTCTTGCCGCCCGATTCTGAACCTTCTCCAATGCATCTCCATTTGTCTTACCACATCCTGTCTATATCACAGTATTCCATTGTTGGTCTAATAAATGCTTTATATACTTTATCAGCAGCAAATCAGTATTTGCTATTAACAGTTTAAGAAAATGTCTAGATTTAAAATACTGTCAAATACTGTTAAAACAACTATATCTAGGTTTCCCTCTGCATGCTCCATAAAATAAGCAAGGATAAAATTAAAAACTGATACTTTCGGTTGAAAGGATTGAAGATAAAATAATTTCGCTTGTACTGTGGACGTTCAATAATTTTAGCTACAGTACAACGTTTTAATAAACAAAATAAAATAAACTATTTATTCTTCGCGATGCTGGTAATTGTAGTTTACTGATGCAACGATGGAAGAAGATTGTCGGAGCTTGGCTAACTATCGTGTTTACTTTCTGACTAAAGTTATCGTGTTTACTTTCTAACTAAAATATTCGTCTTGTTTTAGATACAGAAACTTTAGAACTTTTGCATCACCTAGACCTGCTCAGTTTTCTTGTTTGGCTGTTGACGAAAGTGGTGAAGTAGTTTGCGCTGGATCGTTAGACACATTTGAAATATTTCTTTGGTCAATGCAAACTGGAAGGCTTTTAGAGGTAGTGATCTATTTACCTACCTATACCACCTACCTACCTACCTACCTACCTACCTACCTACCTACCTACCTACCTACCTACCTACCTACCTACCTACCTACCTACCTACCTACCTACCTACCTACCTACCTACCTACCTGTGTTTTTTATTGCAGGTCATCGCAGGTCACGAGGCTCCTGTGTCTAGCCTGTGTTTTAGTTCCTCTCACCCAGTACTACTCTCTGGCTCATGGGATAAGACAGTAAAAATCTGGGATGTTTACTCCAGTCGGATCGCTCGGGAAACACTAATATTGACGTCTGATGGTATGGCAAATTCTTATGCAGTATTTGTATCTAGATTTATTCTCTTCTCCACACTAACCAAGATTTAGAATTGTTATTAGGAGTTAGGTACAGGTAGTCGTGGTATTCTATGCACAATACAATTATACGCATCTTTATTCTTTTTCTATATTTTATTCAAATCTTAATTACCCTGGCTACCTGTGGTAGCACGAGTCTTAAATTCGGCTTCGTTATTTTTCTTTTGGGGTTCTACAAATTTGCAAAATTGCGTAATATTTCTCGTCAGGCTTTTGCGAATCGTGAGGCGTGTTGCGGGTCAATAGCCGAGTTCTTTCTTTTCGACAGCTTTGCTTTTGATCGAGTTGTTCTCTGACTCTGTGTGCATAGATTTTGAAAGTAACTGATTTAATCAGCAATGTGGCTGACAACTGTGTCGATCGTGAATACGCTCACTATGCTTACTGCTGAACTGCACACGCTGATCGCGCGGTAGACCTATACTAAAAGATGACGAGCGATTTCGAAACGGGTTGGTCCGCGATCTCAACGAGACTATAATGAATGCCAAGTTAGTTATGAATGCCAAAAGTATACATACTTGGACTCGGTAATTCCGAATCTGTTTTCAGAATTGAAATCGAGTAAATATTGACCGAGATATAAGGGACCGGTCATTATTAAAAATGGGGGGGTGGCACCAAAGAGAAATGCTTTTCTTGGTAAACATTTTGCTGACCCAACCATTAAAAGGTCACTATTTTTCTTTACCCAACCTCAGATATCAATTAAAAAATAAATACCCACCCCAAAACTTTAACTTTGTCCACATCATAGAGATGAGGGAAGATGATGATGATGATGTTGATGATGATGTTACATGAAGAATCTGAAAAAGATCAAGATAATGACTCTGACTGATTGACATAATTATTGTATTGGCATATGATATTTCTTTACCTACATAGTCTTTAATATTTGAGTGAGTCATGCTTTGGAAATATACATTACATTTTTTTTCTACCCAACCTTTGAGTTGGTTTGTTTTTATTTACCCAACCTTTGACTTACTCAAAATTTTGTTTACCCAACCATTTTCTCTTCGGTGCCACCCCCATTTTTAATAATGACCGGTCCCTAAACGTTCAAAAATATACGAGGATCGGCCTTCGTATTGCTGATTAATTTCTAAGTACATAAACAGGTTTTTACGAAGCGTATGCACGTTGTAATAAAAATGCATCTTTTCCGATTCGTGATCAACAAATACATGGCGTGCGAGGTCTGGGGACCATGGATGGGGGAAATCCCGCACGGCAGGGGGGTTAGGATGAAACTCTAGAGGTGTTAGGGTTATGATTGGGGTTAGGACCTCCAGATCGACCGAGTTCTGAACAAAATCCAGTCCAGTGTTTACAACAAGAGTGTTTCATCACATATTCGACCTGCTACTGGTTTTCTTTGTGTTCACCTCATGAATTATTAATGTTATTAGACGATAAATATGCCAAATTGCACACTCCGGCGATAGCGGTAGCTCCTTACTTAGTTATGCTATTCAGGAAGTAACTCTTGTCAATCACGAGCATTGTTTCAGAAGTTTACTACAATTTAAATGCCCAAACAACAGTTAAACTGTAGTTAAGAGACAGCTGGGCCCAGTTTAGCTGAACAATTTTAACTGGAAACTTCTGACAACTGACAAATTTGGCGAAAAAGCCCGAGTTAACGTCTAGCGGGCGTCTTGTTCAGTTTAAACTGCATGTCAAACCGCGTTGCCATATGACACACATTATAGCCAGAGGCTAAATACCTTTATCATTCTAATACAAGTCCTCATAGTCAGATAGTCTCCTACGTTTACATATCAAAGACACTATTGTGATTCACATTACCAACTCCCAAACTAAAAACTAATGAAGAGAGTTAACTGGTAAATGTCTTCGAAAGTATCACAGATTCAGTTAATCTGTTATCAGTTAATCAGGTTTTTACGAAGGGGCTGCACGTTTGTGTAGCATAATAGACACGTATGTTATGTATTTAGACTCGGTAATTCCAAATCTGTTTACAAAATTAAAATCGGTTAAATATTGTCCGAGATAACATTCAAAATTTACGACAAAACGACCTTTTGCAATTTGTGATCCACAAATACACGGCGTGCGAGGTCTGGTGACCATGGATGGGGAAAATCCTATAGGGGATTAGGCTGAAACTCTAGGGGGGGGGTGGGGGGGTTAGAACAGGCGAGGGGTTATTGTGGATACGTATTTCTCTTATAAAGATGTTATCCTGCTCAGGTTTTGCAAGGAAAGAAACAAAGTGGGCGCATTTTATGCGTAACACCTTCTTCCAAGCGCCTGGGTACGAAACTGGTTGTCTCTGCTACCTCTCCCGCAGCACGGTAACAAGCAAGCCTTCACACTTTCACGGGTAGAGCGGGGTTGTATAAGAAGATAACAGTTGGCTGCAGAGAAGCTTATCATCAAGATAACAGATTCGCAAACCCGAGGCATAATTCTCGTGCCGTAATGACGAATGTTATACTATTATACAAGTCACAATGTTTACTAATGTACAACTCATAGCTTTACAATATATCACGTCTTAAAATACACTTATGTTCTTGTGTTCGACATGCACTTATAGCTCTGTAAATATATTTCAAGACTCCAGAGGAACTACACTGAAGTACATATCTTTATATGCATGCGCTTCCAGTTTTAAAATTATTAACGCAAATACATAATATACGCCCGAGTGTACCTATTTTTAAATATTGTTCTTATTTCATTAGTTGTTTCCATAGCAGTAAGCCCCGATGGTCATGAAGTTGCCGTGGCAACATTGGATGGTCAACTGACGTTTTGGGACATAACTGCCGCTGTCCAGTTACATAGTATCGAAGGTCGTAACGATTTAGGAGGTGGAAGAAAAGCAACAGACAGAATGACTGCCAAAACATCAGCTTCATCCAAGTAAGGACAGTTGGCCATTTAAAAAAAATAGTTTCCTAGCGCAGCAGGCAGAACAATATTTTGGGCTCATTTTGTTAAATTTCCTGTGTAACCAGGCCTTATTCAAAATGGCCGCCAGTATTAGCTAAAAGGGAGCTATATAATCGTCCGAATTTTGTCACTTAACCATGTGAATAACCAACCCTAACCCCCACCTAACGAGTTATCTAACCCTAACCCCAATATTGGCTGCCATTTTGGATAAGGCCTGGTTACCCACGACATGTCGAAAAGTGAACCCAAATATTATTTTGCCAGCTCTGCAGCCAGATGAACTCAAAAGTATGGCTAAAAATGTTTTCAAATGTTTTGCTTTGGCTAAAAAATGTTTTCAAATGTATTTACGTACTGGTTGCCAGAGGTTCTGCATTCGTAGGGATAATTGGGGCACGCGAGGATGCGAGGCGGTAAAAATGGGTCGGGCTCGCAAACCCGTAAGCCCCCGGGTGCTATTTGCAATGCTCTGGCTAAAAATATTTTCAACGTAACTCTAACACTGTCCAAGATGCAACACTTTTGTCTATATATATATATATTTGTCTATATATATACTTTTGTCTATATATATATTTGCCTATCATATATGGTAATCGTTCTACAGTTGAGTTCACATGAGTTCCTATCAAAGACTTGGATCAAGCAACTCACAACTTGGAAATGGACCTCAACAGGGTTGCTAAGTGGTGTTCTGGAAACCAATTGCTCATTAACCCGGGAAAAACGAAATTTCTCCTTATTGGTACAAGCCAACAGATCGGAACACTTCCAACCGACATGTCTTTGAAATTTCTTGGAAAATCTATCAAACCTGTTTCTTCGGCTAAAGATCTTGGCGTAATTTTTGACTCCCAATTGACGTATGATTGTCACATTACCCATCTAGTTTCGTCGTGTATGTCTAAACTCTGTCAAATAAACCGAGTCAAAGACAGTTTCGACAGTGATACTTTATCATTGGTTATTACAGCTCTTGTTATAAACAAGCTTCTATATTGCTCAACTGTCTGGTCTAATACCTCCTCCACGAACTTGAAAAAACTCCAGTCTGTTCAGAACTTTGCCTGTAGAATTATCACAAAAACAAGAAAGTTTGACCACATAACGCCAGCGTTGCGACAGCTTAACTGGTTGCCTATCGAACAATTATTATTGTTCAGAGATACCATAATGGCTTATAAGTGTGTTAATAACCTTGCACCTAGTTATTTAAGTAAATCGTTTTGCAAACGGACTGAACTACACGATCACCCAATGCGCGACAAGGATCTCCTTAACATTCCACTGTATAAAACTGCTTCAGGTCAGAGAACCTTTAGATATAGGGCTACAAAAATTTGGAACGATTTGGAAACTAATTTTAAACATATCGTTACGTTATATGATTTTAAGAACAAACTTAAATCACATATGCTTAATTTGCATCATTCGATTTAGTAATTTGTTGTTCTATTATAATTGTTGTAAATTGATTCTTAAACGGCCTTTGATCATTCCATAATCCTAAAATTAATAATATGTATAATGTAACTTTTAATCAAAATTTTAAATTTGTAATTTTAATACTGTAAGCTTATTCTTACATTTTTAACTCATTGTAATTCACTGCTGAAAAGCCTGTAAAGGAGCATTTGAATAAAGTATGTATGTATGTATGTATATGTATAAGACGCCGTCATCAATGTTCTAAGCGCGTTTTCCGTTATTGATATTGGGCGCTTTTGAACTGTAAAAAAAGTAGCATTTTACAGGTATCTGCCCGATGTACTCCTGATCACAATCATTGCAGACTTTCCAACACCCCGCGTGTCGCATCACCAGTTATTTTTGGGGAGATTTAGATCAGAGCGTACCATATTTGATAATATCCAAATGTTCTGAGTTTTTCCCAGCTATTATTATATGGCATTCTCATATCTTGAATTCTGATTGGTTAATGGCCTGTCCATAAAAATGCGTAGCCGGCTCACGGTCCGTCTTTTTCCTTATCCAGACCGCTGTCCCGGATGCCGGCGGAGATTTCAAAGATTTTTACATCGTAAAACGCCTATTACCATTGAGATTTATTACAAAATATAACGTAATATTTCATTCACTGAAACTCAACGAAGCCATTCAGATAACATGGATAAAGAGCAGCATTCTCCAAGTAATTTTTAGTGCAAAGTTTCAACTTTGTAGTATTGTGATGAGGGGTGAAAATTCACACGATATATATATATATATATATATATATTTAAATAATAGAATACTTTTGCCGGGTCTCTATAGCGTCATCGAAACCCGAGTGACGTAATAAAAACACGAGAGAAGTGTAGGGAGAAGCCGAGTGCTTTCCCAACTTCTCGAGTGTTTTTATTACTTCACGAGGGTTTCGATCACGTTATAGAGACCTTGAATTTTGATTTTATCGAACATGGCTGACCCAAGGAGCGAGCGATATAGTCTTCTCGAAACAGAGATTTTGTGGACTTACAGTATGCGCAGCGTATTTATCTTCCGAGTCTCTGTTGTAAATGGAACATAACCTGCGAGATTATTTTGTTAGAAATTAGAGTCCTTTTGTAAAGCGTATTGTTTACGTTCTGTAGTTTCGCTATTTACTTCATGTTAATTTTATCAGTATTTGATTATTTAAAATTTTTATTGTATATTCTTATACATATATCGTGTATGTAGATGTTGTTTTGGGGGTGTTTCGAAAACGAAGACCTACGAAAGCGAAGACCCATATCAGAAAACAAGGACTATTTCTTAAAATTTCTTAAAATTATTAATACCTTATTACTTAATTTTATGCATTGTGTTCTTCCACGTTTAGTTTAATATAAAATCCTCCTGAATTATAAATTCCGGCACAGCTCGATGTTGAGTTTTATACAGGAGAAAATTATTGCGCGTAAGTTATTATTGAATCAAAAAGATCACGCGAGTTTCTGTGTTTTTGCCGACTTTGTTATGTGACATGGCATTCCCTTTCATTAAAAAGCGTGCAAATCGCAAGAACGACGTTGATTTGGAAAAATAATACATATAGTGTACAAGTGGGATGACAGTTTGGCGCAGCCTGGTGGTTCGATTGGCAATGTGGAATACTGCAGCTTTATAAGCAAGCGATTTAAAATTCTGAACGGCATTAAACTTGTGTTATACTACTCTTTTATTTTGTATAATACATAATTATATAAAACTTTGCACTGTCCTTGGGACCTAGTTTAGTATCTTGACGAGGAAACAGATGAAAATGCAACTTTTCGTTACGAAAAGCCCCTCAAGAAGAAATAGAGGCCTTTTTAACAAATCGGAAGGCAAAAAACACTATAAAAAACGAAGTCGGATTTCAAAATACCTCTAGAGAGTTTCAATGATGGCGGAACTAAAATACATGACCTACCTTCCCCGGCTCTCGATTATCTCCTTTGGCTTTGCAAGTTCTTTATGAACGTTAAGAAGCTAGATGGAAGCGAATATCAACCAAATACTCCAAACATTCATTGCTGTATCCTGCAGTTCTTTATGTCCACAATCGTTTTACTTGGCCAATTTTATGTACTAAAAGACCTCGGTGTGATATTTCACTGACCTCACGCTCCGTCAATAAGCTGTTATTCTTAACAAGTTAATTGGTTTATTTTCATAGATGTTTCACGAGCATTTGTTATACAGCCGATGGTTTGTGTGTGTTGGCCGGAGGAAAATCTAAGTTTGTTTGTATTTATCATGTTAAACAGCAGGTGAGTGAAACTACTTTTGATAGTCATGATGGCTTTGAGAACATTTGTTAAGTTCACAATCTCAGAAGGGAAAACCCAACTTTGAGGTACAGGTATTGACCAGTTTTGATAATTGGTGAGCTGCTGTTACAGTAAGGTTCAGGGAGGCATTAGTTGGATAGTTTAGTTTATTATATTTATCACTCTTTTAGGTGAACGGAATACCCCAACAGTCTAGAATCCCAATTGATAGGGGTTCCGATGGCCTATGATTTAAGGTCGTTATCACCGAGAATACCCGAAATTCTTGCCATTTGCTGGTATTATTGTAAAGACAGCACTTTCTCCTCAATTATTTTTAAGACCCCTGTCTCCACCCATGATTTGAAACTGTGTCTCCCAACTCAATGAGCTCATGGACATATATGTTAACCACTAGACGGCAATAGCTGGATATAGAGTCATCACATAGTTGGTTACTGTAACCATCATACTGTATAACAAGATCCTAACCATGAGTGGGTGTGTTTACTAGGTTCTTGTACCCGATTGGATAAAAAGGTCGGAAAACGACCAATCAGATCTGTTGGATAGGCATGGGCTAGTGACAATATGAGTTAACTAAAAAATAACTTGATTTTATAAAATTGCATAGAATTTTGAGAATTTATTCTATCTTTTAAATCAAATTTCATTTGTAATTTAAAATCGCCATCCGTGAGATTAACAAATTAAAGTGATGTTTACACGAGTTCTTTGGGTTTTACGACATTTTCTTGACTACATTAATAAACCTCTCTAGCTTGCCAGGACACGTAATACCGAATTGTTTCAAATGGTTCATTTTAATCTATAGTCCTTATAATTATTAATTTTATCATTTTATCTGTTATGAATGTAATCTTTTTGCTATTTTAATGTATATTTTCATAGTTAACTATTCATTGTATACTGTAAACAGCTGTATTTTTTATATGATTAATAAAACATGTTGTGCTGTGTAGGCAGTGTAGAAATACAAATCAAATATCTAAAAAGGTTGGTGTACTACCGAAATAGCGTGTAAGTAGTCTAACGTTTCGAGCGAAGGACCTTCGTCAGAGAGTGAAACGTAAAACTCTCTGACAAGGGCCTTCGCTCTAATCTTTGGACTACTTACAGCCTGGTTTCCATATGATCGCTACGATCGCTACGATCGCTCAATTTTAAAACCGGCGATCGTAGCGATCGTATGGAAACCACACGCTCAGCGATCCTGGCGATCGCACCACACGCTCAGCGATCCTGGCGATCGCAGCGATTGTAGCGATCGCGATCGCCGAGATAGAAAATGTTCTATCTCGGCGATCGCAGCGATTATATGGAAACACTCGTTCAGCGATCCTGGCGATCTCAGCGATCGGTGTGTACCCCAGCGACATTCGGCTATATCTATAAAACACATTACAGTAATAAGATTAAACGGTTCCTTCATTGTATACATCACGCAAATTTAGATGAAGCATTTTATGTAAATATTTTATGTAAATACTTGTAAAAGAATTCATCTGTCTTGAAGACGTGGCTGTGCCCGAAGCTGTGGAACGAGAGTGTGAAAAGCTCCAAGCTCTTCTAGCTCTCATTCGAAATATCTGTCGAACCCAAAAACCCTTGGCGCAAGTTCGTCCAAACAAACTGGGACGAGATTTAAGGCAGAACTTTTAAAATGCAACAAAAATACGAGAGGCCGGTTCGCCGACACATGATAAATTCGATGTTTGAAACCGACGTCGAGTTTTGTCGAACCTAATGTGTATTAAATTCGACACATGATAAATTCGACGTTTGAAATAGGCCTTATTGATAAGAGCAACTAGAATAAAAAGCTGTGCTTGCGATAATAAAAGAAAGTTGTCTTTGTTTACTTCGATCGTCCATGACGATCGCTACGATCGATGATTTTAAAATTGAGCGATCGTAGCGATTATATGGAAACATGACGATCGCCGGTTTTAAAATTGAGCAATCGTAGCGATCGTAGCGATAATATGGAAACCAGGCTTACACGCTATTTCCGCAGTACTGTACACCAATCTTTTTAGATATTTGATTTGTATTTTTTATATTTAGATTTCAGTGTCCCCGATTAGTAGTCCTTTTAGTCTGCGTTTAATGCACTAGAGCAAAACTAACCGGATTCACATTGTTTTGCGACCCCGAATCCGATTACTTTTTCCATAGTTTTTACCCCAGCAGCTGTCGCGAAACAAATATAATACAGTTAAGAAGAATCTTTATGGTTTAGACTATGGCTACATTCGAATAAATTATAACTGCTAATTTGAACATATTTATCTCCAGCAACCATGCATGATATACGATCGCATAGAACAGTAGTTTTGTAGATTTTGAAAAGCAGAGAAGTTATTTACTATTTGTCGCGAGATTAATATTTTGTAGCAACTCAGACCTTGGATTTTCGTCAACATGACGTAAACAAATAGCGGCTGGAAAATCCTTAGTATTCTCCTGTTAACAACGGCGCAGGAATGGATGATGCTGATGTTTATAAGGTCTAATGCTTAATATTGATTTTTAAATGATTTTATAGATGTTAATGAAGAGATTCGAAATTTCTTGCAATCGATCATTTGATGCTATGCAGGTTTGGGATAATGAGCTGTGTTGTTCGAGTATGAAGTTAACATCATATAGTTATCTTTTCATTTTGTGGTTTATTGTAATTCTCTGACTCGATACCTTGGTTTGCTATAGTGTGATATTTTTATTTTACAGCTGTTATCTTGTGATCTTTCTATTTTGATTAGCTATATACGAAACGTTAAGTTACTGTACCTGTAATAATTGCCACTATTTGACCATAGTCAATGGAGGTTTCTATCTTTTTGTTCTCCTTTATGCCAACTTGTGCATGGTGACGGTTTAATACTAAACTCATTGTATTTTTGGTATAATGCAGCAACGTTTGTCGTTTGGGTTCAATCGTTCAACCGTTCAACCGTGCTATCAGAAAAGTTTGAGATCTGATTTCTTAGTGTCTCCCTGTCTTTCGCATTGGTAAATGATTGGTCTAATCTCGGTATTTCCCTCAACCTTTTCCAACAATTGCTAATTATTATTTACAGGAATTTCTCAATAGTCGTCAAATGACAGATGCTGGACCATTAGATCTTATAGACGATAGTGAAGATGAAAATGATGATAAGGATCTAAGTCTACCAGGGGTCCGTAAAGGTAAGATGGCGTATCACGCTTCTCACGAGAAGTTATGTTGATGGAACTAGGGACACGCACATTATGCTAAAAAATTTGCCTATTATGCTATTCTCAAATGCTCCTGCCTTTTCCTATTATGCCCAAAAATTTTCCCTATTATGTCCATAATTATGCCCATAATTAAATCGCCATTACTCATTGGTCCAAAATATTCTACATACACCACGTATTTGCCGAAAGTAACACGTGTACGCTACGCCACTGGCCCGCAGACGGTTGGCGCATATGCTTATTACGTAATTACGTTGGCAAAATGACGTCATACCGAAACTTTTGCCTATTATGCTCGCTTTTTGCCTATTATGCTCGGTTTTAAAAAGGTTCCCTATTATGCTAAAAGAAATGCCAGCATAATGTGCGTGTCCCTAGATGGAACGCTATTCAATGTTTTACTATTTTATAAAAGAAGTAGAAAACATGTTTCGGTGTTTTCATATTATAGTTGTAGAAAAACTTGTGGAAGTTTGGAAGAACTCAAAATCACAATGGAAATACTTTGGACTCATGTTCCTAAGATATATATATATATATATATATATATATATATATATATATATATATATATATATATATATATATATATATATATATATATATATATATATATATATATATATATATATATATATATATATATATATATATATATATACGTGTAGGTTTTGGTCTACGAAATGCAAAGAGTGCTCAACAACATATAGTTAGAGCAAATAATAGATTTTTCGCTTACCTCAAAACTGGTCTGCTACAACTTGTTTCATCTGTAAAAGAATGAACTGCCTGAAGATTCTTTTACAGATGAAACAAGTTGTAGCAGACCAGTTTTGAGGTAAGCGAAAATCTATATATATATATATATATACGAAAGTATACAATGTGCCCTACCGGTATATATATATATATATATATGTATATATATATATATATATATATATATATATATATATATATATATATATATATATATATATATATATATATAATATATATATATATAATATATATAATATATATATAATATATATATAATATATATAATATATATATATATATATATATATATAATATATATATATATATATATATATATATATATATATATATATATATATATATATATAATATATATAATATATATATATATATATATATATATATATATATATATATATATATATATAATATATATATATATGGTCAGAGCAGAATCTTATCCCGGCATTACCACCACTATATATACAGAACTCGTGACTAAGCTCTCGGCAACGGCTTCCGTAGCTCAGTGGTCAGAGCACTGCACTAGCATCGCAGAGTCGCGGGTTCAATTCCAGCCGGAAGGCCTTGAAGTTGCATTTTTCGCAACTGGTCCCGGTTTGGTCTTAAAATGTATGTATTCCAACATTTTTGTGGAAAAGCAACCACCGGAACGATTGACGCTTATGTCTAGGAAAGACAAGGATTTGTTTACCTCCAATTCATGAGTAAATTTTATTTTTGCATGCTTAGAGTTAAAGTAATTAATAAATGGAAGAACGTGATCGGAAGAGCGAAATAAGATAAAACAGTCGTCAACATAACGACGATAAAACAACGGTTTGAACTCAGGTGGACATTCATCTATCCAAGTGCGTTCATGATAGGCGAGAAATATATTGGCAAAGAGAGGTCCCAGGGGAGAACCCATGGCAACGCCATCTACCTGTTGATATACTTCGCCGTTGAACAAGAAATGACAATTTTTCACTGTTAAATCTAAAAGTTTACGAAACTCGACAGTAGAAAAGCCGTGAAATTTAGTAGAGCCAACGAAAACCTTTTGAATAATGATGTCGATGGTTTCATGTAATGGAATGTTAGTGGAAAGAGAGGTTACGTCAAAGCTAGCCATAAACACGTTATCCGTGTTGAAATCTAAATCATAGTTATTTAACAAAGGAAAAACTATCATAAACAGAGTAAATACTATAAGAAAATGGTCGAAGTAGTGAGACTAGAAACTTAGCAACATTAAAAGAATGAGAGCGAACAGAAGATAAAATAGGTCTAAGCGGGACGTTTAGTTTATGAATCTTCGAAAGACCATACAAAATACCTGGTCGTGAACCTACGGGAGTGATATATCGATAACGGCCATCAGAAATTACACCATTCTTATTAAGTTCCTTGAGGAATTTTTGACAATATTTTCGCGCTTTGGGTAAGTTTCACGGGATCTTCGTCAAGTTTTTGAAATTTACTTTCATCTGTAAGGATATTATTCATCTTTTGGTGGTAATCGGATTTGTTCAGGATAACTATGCCATTTCCTTTGTCGGGTTTAACAATGATGATATCTTGATCTTTCTCAGTGTTGTTAGCACTTTGAGTTCTTCGTCAGTAAAAATAAAGGGTCTTTATTTAACAAATAGAACATTGCTTGCCTTTCTCGAGCCTGACTCCAGACGGTCATCGGTAATCCGCAACACGCGTAAAACGCGTTATTGTCAACAGACGTGAATAATGTTGTGCTGCAAAATGTAAACAATGTTGTACTGCCAATGTTGTACTGCCAGCTGTGAACAATGTTGTACTGCCAACTGTGAACAATGTTGTACTGCCAATGTTGTACTGCCAGCTGTGAACAATGTTGTACTGCCAACTGTGAACAATGTTGTACTACCAACTGTGAACAATGTTGTACTACCAACTGTGAACAATGTTGTACTACCAACTGTGAACAATGTTGTACTGCCAACTGTGAACATTGTTGTATTTCCAACTGTGAACAATGTTGTGCTGCCAGTTGTGCTGCCAATGCTGTGAACAATGTTGTGCTGCCAACTGTGAACAATGTTGTACTGCGAACTGTGAACAATGTTGTGCTGCCAACTGTGAATAATGTTGTACTGCCAACTGTGAACATTGTTGTGTTTCCAACTGTGAACATTGTTGTGCTTCCAAATATGAACAATGTTGTGATGCCAACTGTGAACAATGTTGTGCTGCCAATTGTGAACAATGTTGTGCTAACTGTGAACAATGTTGTACTGCCAACTGTGAACAATGTTGTGCTGCCAACTGTGAACATGTTGTGCTGCCAACTGTGAACAATGTTGTGCTGCCAACTGTGAACAATGTTGTGCTGCCAACTGTGAACAATGTTGTACTGTCAGCTGTGAACAATGTTGTACTGTCAGCTGTGAACAATATTGTACTGCCAATTGTGAACAATGTTGTGCTAACTGTGAACAATGTTGTACTGGCAACTATGAACAATGTTGTACTAGCAACTATAAACAATGTAGTGCTGCCAACTGTGAACAATGTTGTGCTGCCAACTGTGAACAATGTTGTGATTTCAAATGTGAACAATGTTGTACTGCCAACTGAACAATGTTGTGCCAACTGTGAACAATGTTGTGCTGCCCAGCCTCGTAACCCAGGGCGTTTTTCCTCCACGGCGGAAGGTCGGCGAAAATGGCCCTGGGATCGGCTGGTCCATTCTATAATCCGATTGGCTTGTCATAAAACTCAATTAATTCAGCCGAGTATAATTTATTCATCTAAATCTGAATGCTGTCTTCAAATTTTACAGCAAATTAGAAGTGATAGCTTTCGCTAAATTGGATATATGCTTCTTCATACCTTTTGTAAGAGATAACCATGGATGTATGGTGGATTATTAAGCTTGTTAGCTGCTTTTATGTCGACGAATGCTGACATGAACAACTCTGAAGAGCATTGAATATTTCTCAATTATTCAGGTCAACAAAGTAGACAAAGGAAATGGAACAAATACCACAAAAATTATCATATCTAAACGACCAGCCGATTCCAGGGCCATTTTCGCCGACCTTCCCCGTGGAGGCAAAATGCCCTGGGAACGAGGTTGTGTGCTGCCAACTGTGAACAATGTTGTGCTTCCAAATGTGAACAATGTTGTGCTTCCAAATGTGAACAATGTTGTGCTTCCAAATGTGAACAATGTTGTGCTGCCAACTGTGAACAATGTTGTGCTGCCAACTGTGAACAATGTTGTGCTGCCAACTGTGAACAATGTTGTGCTGCCGACTGTGAACAATGTTGTGCTGTCAACTGTGAACAATGTTGTGCTGCCGACTGTGAACAATGTTGTGCTGCCAACTGTGAACAATGTTGTTCTGCCAACTGTGAACAATGTTGTGCTGTCAACTGTGAACAATGTTGTGCTGTCAAATGTGAACAATGTTGTGCTGCCAACTGTGAACAATGTTGTACTGCCAACTGTGAACAATGTTGTGCTTCCAACTGTGAACAATGTTGTGCTGCCAACTGTGAACAATGTTGTACTGCCAACTGTGAATAATGTTGTACTGTCAACTGTGAACAATGTTGTACTGGCAACTGTGAACAATGTTGTGCTGCCAACTGTGAACAATGTTATAAACAATGTTATCAACAAGTTTGTTCAGCCATGATAACAATGTTGTTATAGCATTGTTCAGTCATCAATACTACTTGTTAACAAGGTTGATCAACAATGATAACAATAACAAACATACTTGTTCTATCAATATTGTTATCTTCTATTTCAACAACCGTAAACTACCATTATTGGTTCATCAATAGTGAACAACATTGTTGAAACAATTCCAAACAACATTGTTCATTCAATATTGTCCAACCATGATAGTTGCATGGTTACAGTATTGTTCAACCAGCATGCTGTAACATCTATTTTTTATATAAACGTGTTGTGCTGCGTAAGCAGTGTAGAAATGCAAATCCAATAACTCTAAAAGGTTGGTGTACGTTTCGAGCGAAGGCCCTTCTTCAGAGAAGATTTCGACCTCGTCGAATCCAACACTCTATTTTCGGAAGTAAACACTAACCTTTTACAGCTATTGAATTTCTACGATTTTTAGCTGTGTACAATACACTACCTAGTATAGTCGATCTAACGCATACCACTGAACAAGAGATTAAGGTTAGAAAACTCCTTTGGCGGGGGGTTAGGGTCTAAGTTGTTTTGGGGTTAGCGGTTATTTTAAGTGACAAAAAGGGTAATCTCTTGTTTAGTGGTATGGGTTCGCTATATCCTACAAGATGAAGTACTTACCGTACGGATACTGTCGATGGCCGCTGACCGTCTGAAAATCAGGCTAGAGTAGGCTCACAGTACAAAGGCACAAAAGCCATTTATTTATTTATTTTATAAAATAACAATAGAGGATAATAAAATAACAGAGGCAATCTAACGAAAATGACGTTATTTGCGTCTCCGTACTCCGAGTGAAAATGAGGCTCGACAAATTGGAGCCTGCGTATAAGACACTTGTTATTTTATAATTAAAATAGTATAATACGTTTGCTCGGATCTCTCTAGGGGATGGATAAAAGGGATGACTGAAAAGGACCTTTCTGTTTTTGTCTGGTCTTTATTTGTTGTTAGGTTAGGGTTGGGGTTACGATTAGGATTGAGATTAGGGTTAGGATTAGAAGTTCTAGGAAATGTGAAGGTTCTTTTGAGTCATCCCTTTTAGCCATCGCCGTTCTATAACGTTATCGAGACCCGGGTGACGTAATAAAAACAGGAGAGAATTGTAGGGAGAAGCACGAGCGGCCGAGGCGAGTACATTCGCAACTTCTCGAGTGTTTTTATTACTTCACGAGGGTTTCGATCACGTTCTAGAGACTCGGGAAAACGTGTCCTATTATTTTTGTAAAGAAACAATTGCTTATACTCTGAATAATTACGATATGTATAATGCTTTTGATTTTGATTTAATGCAAATTCTCATTAGTTACTGACGTCATTCCGGTCTCCGTAGCCTGATCGAGATCGGCAAGCTGACCAATCACAGCGTGCGTAGAGTAAACATAATTTTATAAAACGTTATCGAAACCCGAGTGACGTAATCGTGAGAAGTGGAGGGAGAAGCACGAGCCGCCGAAGCAAGTGCTTTCCCAACTTCTCGAGTGTTTTTATTACTTCACGAGAATAATTCAGAAACAATTGCTTAACTTTGAATAATTACGATATATAACGCTATTGAGACCGGCAATCTGACCAATCACAGCGTGCGTAGAGTAAACATTATTTATATAAATATGTATGGTAACACGGGAAGTGTTTTCAGAAATATAAGCTGTTTTGCCGTGTTTGAATAGCCTGATGTAAAAACGAAGAAGAGTTTGGGAGAACTGGAACTTCAACCTTTCTAAATCTGTGTGATGTCTCTACAGAAAACTTTAAACATCTTTATTATCATTTTTTAAATATTTTCCACAACATTTTTACTAATTCAGGATTAAACCAATACTCTTTTCAAGGTGATATGAGTTCCAGGAGGATAAAACCCGAAATCAGAGTAAAATGTGTTCGATTTTCACCGACAGGTTAGCAAAACTTAATTAATGCTCTTTCTTTGCACCCCGCATGACCTCCAAGCTCTGTGAGTCCATAGTTAATGGCATACATGGTCTGGAAGCCGGCAAAAATCATTGTTCTATGTTTTTCTTCAGTTTGTGCACTTTCACGGTTACTGAACACATTGTATTTTCTGTATAATTAAGCCGTTATCCATCTTATTGTTGTTTAAATATTAATAAACCTAAAACAAAGGATTTGTGCACCTTCAGGTCCCCCTCAACATGAATCACAGTTCAATTGCTTGCCTCTTTGAAGTTTGCCGCATTTCCAGACCACGTATTCCATTGACTATGGTGAGTCTCGACATAGTCAATGGAGGCTTGGTCTGGAAACTCAATGAAAGTCTTTGTTCTATCTTTTATATTGTCTGGAAACGCGGCCAAAGTCTTTGTTCTATGTTTTTATTCACGTTTATGCAAATGTTGCACTTTCACACTTACTGAACACATTGTATTTTCTGTATAATGAAGAAAGCAGCCAATGACAGCGTTTGGGTTTAATTAAAGACAAAAGATTTCTGCACTTTCAGGGCATCCTCAACATAAATCGCAGCTTGTTGTTAGCCGCTTTGAAGTTCGCCGCGTTTCCAGACAATAATATAATTCTAGCCTTTATGCAATTTGTGCACGGTGACGGTTAGTGAACACATTGTATTTTCTGTATAATGAAGCAATCATCCAATAGCAACGTTTGGGTTCAATCGTTCAACCATGCTGTTTAAATCTTGATAAACCTAAAACAAAAGGTTTGTGCACGGTGAGGTACCGTCCAACATAAATCGCAACCTCGTAACGAGGTTGCATAAATTGTTTTAACAAAGTTAATCGCTTTGAAGTTTGCCGAGTTTCCAGACCATATCTTGATTGACTATGGTCTCGATCATAGTTTAGTATGCTTAGACAAACTGGAAAAGTTAAATCAAGGATATAAAAGAAAGTGCAGAGCATTTAAAAAACGGAACAACTGTGGACGGAATTCTATGTCGCTTCAGAAAAACAATAGTTTGGATATTACACCCATAGCTTCGAATGAAGCCAAAACTGAGGCTGTAAAAAAATATTTAAAAAAAACTTTAAAAGGTATTTTATTATCTAAGCTTTCGTCGTCAACGATCCATTATCGAGATAGAGAGGCTAGGTGTTATATATACAGTGCTTGTGAATAATTAGGTTAAACACATGTAAACATTTAGTTAAAACCAATTCCCAAAGGCTAAAAAAGGGAAAGAACTCTTAACAATACATACTTTCTCTTTAATTCTAAAGTAAACCTTGCCCATGGGTTACAGTATATCCGGCATCTTGGCCATACTATTCATGGCCATACTATTCATGGCCAAGCTTGAAAAATAACTATTACACAACATCTATTGATCGATCCCTATAAACATTATGTAGATGACATATACTTACAAACTGAAGACGAAACCCAAGCCGACAACATCCATAGAAACATGAACCAATTGCACCCTTGCATCAAATTCGAGATAGAAAAACCTATTGAAATACCCGAAGGAAAAACCTTATCGCTGCTCGATTTCTCATCATTCAACAAAGCCAAGAAAGCCAAGAAACCCCTCTTCACAACTCTATCCAACCAAGCCAAAGCCAGTATGATTAGAAATGAAAGAAACCATATCAACTAAAGATGCAGTTCAGAATACCCCAGATCCAAACATAACAAATAATTGGGTGAAGTTTCATATAAATCCCGAAATGACGTCACATAGACTATCGGTAGTAAAATTCGAAATTAAAATAAGCTATTATTTCTAAAATAAAGCATTATCGTAAGAGTTTGGATTAGTATTAGGTGTAGGGTTAGGGTTAGGATTAGGGTTATGTTGGGGGTTAGGAGTATGTTTTAAATTCGGGATATTTATATGAAACGTCAGCCAAATAATTTGTCGAAATACTACGTGTCAATGGAGACCCAGAAGAAAACTAACTAAGTGGTTATATTTCCAAATACCATACATCTCAGATGCTGTAGATAACAAGGTGAAACGTATATCTTCCGCAAAGAATGCCTACCCGTCGTCCATAGATTATCCACCTTACGACAAGCACTGAAACTATACAAAAGACCTGAGGGCTGTGGTAAACGCGAATGTCCAACCTCGGAAGGCGGATTTTGTTTTCTCAACGATGTTGTCTGCCGAATCACTTTGCAAGAAATGTGAAAATACGTATATTGGCAGTACAATACGAAAGATACACTAGAATAAAAGAACACCTCAACACCAAAAAATCCTCCGTTTACAAACACTTAACATTTTCGTTCACCTTACTTACCCGTTTGGTTGGTTAGGTGTAAACTGTTACACGGTGTAAACTGTTACACCTTCACACCAATAAATTGGTGGAAATTTAACTTACCATTATTTGTAGATTTGATTAAAGGGTGGGATGGTGGGTTTTGCAATTTCGTGGAGCTCGTGATATTGCGTGACACCGCTATTCAAGCAAGTGCGCTAATCGCAGTGCGCGACAGTTCGTGCCAGTCTCCAGGCCTGCTCCTCTCACCAGGCCTGCTCCTCTCACCGCGTACCTTAGCTGTTAACCTTGGTTATTGTATAACCTCACTGAATTACTTGCCAGAATACACACCAAAACATTCAAATTAACATCACAACAAGAGATAATGACAATGCATGTCAATCAGAGCCTTAGGGACTGTTTATATGAGCCGGGTTGATTATCTTAACAAAGTTCTTCTCACTGCTACTAATAGACACCTAAAATGATATTTCAAAGTAGAACTGAGTTAGTTTGGTTGTTTATATGAGCCGCGGGCTAGCCTGGTTAGCAGGAATGATTAGCTTAACAAAGTTCTTATCAAGGCTACTATAGACACCTAAAATGATATTTCAAAGTAGAACTAGCTTAGTTTGGTTGTTTATATGAGCCGCGGGCTAGCCTGGTTAGCAGGGATGATTATCTTAACAAAGTTCTTATCATGACTACAATAGACACCTAAAATGATATTTCAAAGTAGAACTGACTTAGTTTGGCTGTTTATATGAGCCGCGGGCTAGCCTGGTTAGCAGGGTTGATTATCTTAACAAAGTTCTTCTCACAGCTACTATAGACACCTAAAATGATATTTCAAAGTAGAACTAGCTTAGTTTGGTTGTTTATATGAGCCGCGGGCTAGCCTGGTTAGCAGGGATGATTATCTTAACAAAGTTCTTATCAAGGCTACTATAGACACCTAAAATGATATTTCAAAGTAGAACTGACTTAGTTTGGCTGTTTATATGAGCCGCGGGCTGGCCTGGTTAGCAGGGTTGATTATCTTAACAAAGTTCTTCTCACTGCTACTATAGACAGCCAAAATGATATTAGAAAGCAGAACTGGCTTAGGGCCTGTTTATATGATTTACTGTTCGGCTTGTATATAATTTACTGTTAGTTTCGCAGTTGCGTTTATATGGAGACCGGGACATCCCGCCTGACCGGGACAGATTTTTTCCATATAAACGCAACATCCCGGTACACCGGGATGAAGTGAATTGAAATTTAAAACGTCGTGTGATCAGGTAAAATATCCAAAAAGTGGCAAAAAGAAAAAAACATTCGTTGTGATGCTTTTTAGGCGAATAAAATTAAATTTGTCTCATTGAGAAATTATTATCAACATTTTCACACATCCCGGTCATCCGGAACATCCTGAGATCATATAAGGGACTTTAAGATCTACATCGGCAAACTAGGATGGCGACGGCAGTGAAAGAAATATATATTTTAACATTGGAATGAAACCACGGTCGATTAACTAGCGTATTTGACACTCAAAGTTTGTTTTATGATCTCCAAAACGCTTCAATATTTCTAAAACGATTGTAGTGTCTGTGTTTAAGTCAGTATTAAGGAAAATCTCTCTGACACAAGTCAGCCCTGTTACCCGGGCGAGCGCGGCTCATATAAACAGCCCTTAAAGTAGTATACCATATTCGAAACGAGAAACCTACAATCAACTCCCGTGAAGAATGCGCAGAACTAATAGATCTTTTATTCTAATACTTCTAGTCTTTTAACATTATAACGAACTTTTAATATTCTTTTCCCTTTCTTAGCCTTTGGGAATTGGTTTTAACAAGATACATTTACATATTTACCTAATTATTCACAAGCACTATATATATATATATATATATATATATATAGCACTATGATAACACCTTGCCTCAACACATTTCTATCTCTGATGATGTCGTTGACGACGAAAGCTCAAATAATAAAATATATTTTAAAAATTAAAAAAAATATTTTACAGTCGCAGTTTTGGCCTCATTCGAACCCTACTATATTTCTCATTAAATGTTGTTATGTCTGATGAGCTGTGGTACAGCGAACGGTGGGTGGGTGTTAATAATCCATTCATCATCCATCCAACGAAACTATTTCAGGTCGTGCTTGGTCAGCGGCAACAACAGAAGGATTGCTGACGTATTCACTAGACGTTGCCATGGTTTTTGACCCTTATGATTTGGCTATTGATGTGACGCCAGAAAAAATAAAAGACGTCTTGCAGAAAAGAGAATTTGCCAAGGCTTTGGTGCTGAGTTTTAGGCTAAATGAACAAGACTTAATCGTGCAGGTTGTGGAAACAATTCCATCCCAAGACAGTTGAGTATTGATATGTTTAATATATAAATAATATGTAATAACATAAACCTAGATTGGTGTTGGTACTCAGAGTTTCATGTGACTAATTAGTTCTCGTGCCCATATCTAGATCGTACCAAGCTACACTGATGAGCTGTGGAACAGCGAAACACGTGTCTGTAGATATTGCAATATATATATATATATATTATATATATATATATATATATATATATATATATATATATATATATTATAGTACTCATGCCCATATCTAGATTGTACCAAGCTACACTGATGAGCTGTGGAACAGCGAAACACGTGTCTGTAGATATTGTACTATTACGCTCCTTCACTTCGGTGTTGTTGAGCACTCTGTGAAGTTGGTGTAGGTGTCCTTTAGCGATAATGCAACGCCCACTACCCTTGTGGTAGTTTGAGCACTCTGGCCCTATACCGCTTCACGCTCTCTGGATGTGCGCATGACCGCTGTTTATCCCACAAGCGGTTGTCACTGGCAATCGTTTGTGTATAATTAGTACTCATGCCCATATCTAGATTGTACCAAGCTACACTGATGAGCTGTGGAACAGCGAAACACGTGTCTGTAGATATTGTAATATATATATATATATATATATATATATATATAATATATATATATATATATATATATATATATATATATATTATATATATATATATATATATATATATATATATATATATATATATATATATATATACATGAAAGTATACAATGTGCCCTACCGGCTATCACCATAATGGCTTTATGGTAACTGTGGACTTGGGACCCACTATGTACGGCTACACATTGAAGGATTGCATTGTGGAGTCACCAAAGTGCTCAAACTGCGAGCAGTGAGCAATGCATAATGCAAACAGTAAACGTCTCATTGAGAGAGACTCTCCGCCCAATCCATGAGAGTGCTCAAACCACATGAGCGGTGAGCGTAATATATACATGAAAGTATACAATGTGCCCTACCGGCTATCACCATAATGGCTTTATGGTAACTGTGGACTTGGGACCCACTATGTGCGGCTACACATTGAAGGATTGCATTGTGGAGTCACCAAAGTGCTCAAACTGCGAGCAGTGAGCAATGCATGTGAGCAGTGAGCAATGCAATATATATATATATATATATATATAATATATATATATATATATATATATATATATATATATATATATATATATATATATGTATATATATGTATATATATATATATATGTATATATATATATATGTATATATATATATATATGTATATATATATATATATATATATATATATAGGTAGGGCACATTGTATACTTTCGTATATATATATATATATATATATATATATATGTATATATATATATATGTATATATAAACATCAGGATAAAAACTTTAAAACTTTATTAAACATCAACGTTTCGGGGCAAGCCCCTTTGTCAAAGGGCTTTAATAATAATTAATTAATTATTTTTTAATTATTTATTAATTATTAATTAATTATTATTAAAGCCCTCTGTATACAAGAAGTTGTGTATCGCTTCGCTATTCTTCGGAAGTGCGCTCGAGAGGCCTTTCTCCACATTATGGTAAGATGCGATGTCTGCCTGTTGGTGTTAAGTGAAAGCGGCGAATTTAATATGTATATGAAAAATCACTGACTGTTCTGACCGTGTCTCATTAGCTCAAAGATCAGAGCGCCGAAACGTTGATTCGGAGACCAGGGTTCGATTCCCGGTTGGGGCAGTCACTTCATATATATATATATATATATAAAGTCAGTCAGTCAGTCAGTCAGTTATTATTATTTCGTAGTGTAAAAGTGAATGTGAAGTTCCTGGATAATGAGAGTAGACCGTCAAGTGAAGTTATCAATGGTTTTTCTACTCGTCAAATTGTAATGCAGTTTGATTTCGATATCTTAAATATTTCATAATATGTCTCGAATATAATCTGCGTCGCCCGGGTTTTTATGTTAACATGCTACTGCGCACGCGCGAGCTGAAATTTTGATAAAATCGAAATAACAAACATGGCCGAGCCGAAGGAGCGAGGAGCGAATCCCGAAACCGGGATTTTGTGGTCTTACAGTATTAAATATGGTATAGGAGAAAGGATTCATAGTCTGTTAGGCGAAGGCAGCCTGGATATAAATAAAGGTCTCACATTCAAGACATTTCTGCCACGTTTTGTCATGAGTCAATCTGTCAGGTAAGCGCGCATGCAGCCGCAGGTTTGCGGTTATACACCATGTTTATTTAACGATATAATTTGCTGAGCTTTCGTCCCGTAAACTAGGACTTCGTCAGAGCGTGACTAAACGTGAACTGATAAAAAAAAACAATTTCAAAGTTTAATATTTGTACACGTCAACAAATGACAACGAAATCGCGCGCGCGTATGCCGTATAACCACAAACGTTTGATTTTATATTATTGGGAGCAATTATAGAATACCCGTCCACTTTTGAAATCGCATTTAAAGGCAGAAATACAAACCAGGTTGCTCTAAAATCTCTTTAAATATAATGTCGAATGTTTATATTGTGTGTACTTGTTGATAGTTATCAAATTAAATGGTGTTTTAAAATAGAACGAAGCAATTGTATATGATGAACTTTCCGTAATTTGACCCTTTTACTAACTGTCAAACAGACATTCCTTCACTAGAGATATTTTGTGGTCGATATTTTGGGGTCGACCCCCGGGCTGACCAGGGGGATTATAAAAAAGGTGGAGAAAATTTGACGATTTTCCCGTGGGGTGGGGCGGACATTACAAGAAAAGTCCCCTGGATTAGATCTTTTCTTGCAGACAACCCCGCTAGTCAAAGCAACCAAAAGGTGTTCTAGGAATCGTCTGAAAGAAATTTGTGGTTTTGTCACATGCCGATTATGGCACCAATGAAACAATTTCTGTTTTGACGTCTCGAGCACTGCCTACGAACGCAGCGCTCGTCTGTTTGAACTTATTATTGTTGTTTTTTCCTTTTGTATTCCTATGCAAAATATTAAACTATTAACTAACTTTAATATAAACTTTAATCCAGTCGATTGTGACAACTTGTTGACAGAACTTGTTCTGTGATGGCGTCAAATTATTTAAGTTTTCTCAGCCTGCTTGTTATGTTTCAAATTCTCAATGTAGGTTTAAATCACAGATTTTGAGCTTGATTTACATCACAGAACGTTAGACATAGACCAAACTTAGCTTTATCTTAAACAGAATTTTAACAGATGACTGGTAGTGACCAGTCAAATATTTCACGTTCTGTTCATAGTTAATATATTATGAAGCCAGCAGACAAACATTGCAGCTGGTCAGCCATGTTGAAAATGTCCTAGCCACGCTCGAACAACTCAGCCCAGTCTGCTTATTTATGTAAAGTTCGCGTAATCAGTAATTTCCGGGATATACTTCATGGTAACAATACATATAGTCTCCCACCATATTTTACGGTAGGATTAGGGTTAGGAATAGGGTTAGGGTTATGGTTAGGGTTGGGGTTAGGGGTATAAAAAACAGATGGAAACCCGGTCTAGTGTTACCATGAAGTATATACCTAATTTCCAGTGTGTGGTTGCATTTCATCACAAGTTTACAATCTCAGGAAAACGTTAAACTTCAAAACAAAGTAGTGTAAATTTCCCCATACCCAAGGGAAAAAACTCAATGCAATCCCTGTGTATTCCTCAAAATCCCCCCCTGGTCAGCCCGCGGGTCGACCCCAGGGGGAAGCCGATGGCATGTGCATAATTGGGAGCCCCCACAAAATAATTTTAATACTAACTACTTAATAACCAAGAGTGAGGTCTTTATGGTAAAATATCTAACCAAGATCTTGGCCGATATCTAACCAAGATCGTGGCCAAGGTTTGATATTTTACTGTAAAGACCGAACAGTCAAGGTTATTAAGTAGTCCATTATATGGCACTTTTTATCACAAAATCAATTCTTGGTCTTCGGACTTCGCTTCCTTTAACGTCGTCAAAACACCGGACTTGCATTATTTTCTGTTGTTTCATTCTTGTCTGTATACTAAAATTTACATTTATAATGTTTATTGTTCATCATCGTTTATTTCATTTATTTTCATCATTTTGAGGCAATAACTCTCTTATTAGGATTTTGTGTTTGTCCCCAACAACCATAGGGAATTAGCCAGTGAAATTTTATCCATGGACATATAGTTGCCATAATGTTCTGTCCAACTTATCACCTTTATTAACCTTGTGATTAAAATAATAAAGATCAAGAATTGTTTTTCTAACAAACAGTATATTAACTATTAATAATACTGTGCAGCTTTATAAGCAAGCAATCTAAAATCCTGCACGGCATTAAACTTATGTCATGCATTATGCTACTGTTTTATTTAATACGATACATAATTCTATAAAACTTTGCACTGTCCTTGGGACCTAGTTTATATAGCGGTGTTTCCCGAAGTTCAATAGCGCTTTACATAATTGTTAAATTTACAATACTCTTTATACAACCTCGTACCCAGGGCATTTTGCCTCCACGGTGGAAGGTCGGCGAAAATGGCCCTGGGATTGGCTGGTCACATAACACCCGGTGTTTAGATATGATAATTTTTGTGGTCTTTGTTCCATTGCCTTTGTCTATTTTGTCTTCAGAGTTGTTCATGTCAGCATTCGTAGGCAATACCAGCCGATCACAGGGCCATTTTCGCCGACCTTCCGCCGTGAAGGCAAAATGCCTTGGGTACGAGGTTGGTCTTTATAGTCTAGTTAAAATATTCTAATGAGGGACTGAGCCTTACATTCTCATCTAAGGTGTTCCATAAACTTGGGGCGGCAGCTTGAAAAATCTTTGAAGTATTTGAAGCAAATGTTTTGACGCTGATCGGAGTTGCGTATACGTTGGATTATATCGATGGAGAAGATCTGTTAAATACTGTGGTGCCAGTCCATTTAATGCTTTATTTGTCAGCAATAATATCTTGTAAATAATACGCTATTTCACTGGTAACCAGTGTAGACTCTGAGCACTGGTGTTATATTGTTTACATTTACGAGTTTGCATTGCAACATGAGCAGGTGAACTCTGCACACGCTGTAGTCTATCTCGGAGATATTATGGTAAGCCATAAAATAATGAATTATTACTCGAAATAAATGCATGAACAAGTGTATCGGCAACACCCTGTGTAAGACAGTCTTTGATCATGGCTATATTAAGAATATGATAAATCTATAATATTTACAATAAAATAGCCAAATATGGCTAGACACGAACGGGACAAGTCCCATGCGAGGTGTCTGCCAGCATATTCTAAAATACAAAAATAATAAAGTCTATGATAAAACAGTTGTCCTATATTGTTACATCGTTATATATCTACGTTTGACTATGACAGGAACACGTCCTGTACAGCAAATAAGTACATGCCATATTAGGATCAAAAATATTTATAAGAAGATTTTTATAAGTTCTATGCAAAAATTATTTAAAACTAGAAATTGTTAAAAGAAGTATAAAATTCCAGAGTTTAACTATTCTATTAAAATAAGACGATTGAAAAGTACTAGTTTTACAATATGGTGTCTATAAAAAAGATGATGCTCCCTGCCTTGTCCGACTAGAGACCACAGATGTAAATTTATCTATATCGAGCTCAACTAAGTTATATTTACATTTAGAATAAAAAGTCAGGTCTTTAATCTCTCTGTCATAAGCAAGTGGTAAAAGATCAAGACGTAATAAGCGTTCCAAGTAAGTGAGCTCTCCCCGTTTACATCTTAGGATCCATCGTGTGGCTCGTCTTTGCACTCCCTCGATTCTTTTCATCAATGTAACATTGGTTGGTGACCAAACTTGTGTACCATAGTTCAGCTGCGATTTGACAAGAGATAAAAATAGAGTTCTTCTTACACGTGTTTCGGTAAGGCTATAACAGGTCCTTCTCACAAGGCCCAGCATTTTATTAGCTTTGGTCACCACCTGCATGACGTGGGAGTCCCATTTGAGATTACAGCTTTATATTTACGCCTAGATCAGTTTCCTCATTACAACGTACAAGATCTTTGCCAGTTAGGGTGTAAGGGTATATACAGGGAGATTTTTTCTTGTTACGGTTTATAAGATTTTACATTTAGTGGAGTTGAACTTCATTCGGCCTGTCAAGATTATGTAAATCTTGTTGTAAGGTCATAGAATCGTTCGTAGATGGTATAGATCGATAAACTTTAGAATCATCAGCGTAAAGGGTAACACTTGTGTTCGGTGACAACGTGTCCGGTAAATCATTTATAAAAATTGTAAAAAGAAGTGGCCCTAAAACACTTCCCTGAGGGACACCCGAAGTCACCGGTGACCACTCCGAATGACCACTCGCTGAAATCGATTGCTTAAGTAACTTTTAAACCACCGAAATAAAGAGTCACTGACACGGTGAGCTTGAAGCCTTTGCAGGAGGATTTCGTGGTCAACGGAATCAAAGGCGTTGGAGAAATCAAGTTATATCATATCAACTTGCTTGTTATTGTTCATATCATGCACTACGGACAAAAGTTGGGTTATACATGACCGTTTCATGTTGAACATTATTTATAAGCGGGTAGAGAGATGGGTAGATATGATGATGAACACAGTGTTCCAGAACTTTTGAAACAATGCTTAACAGAGATATTGGTCGGTAATTACATGCAGCTTCCAATGAATCCTTTTTATGATGCACTGGAGTTACATTAGATTTCTTCCATTCATCAGGAACATTACCAGTCATTAATGACATGTTGAATAGACAACAAAGTCTGGGCGAGATTTCAAAGGCACATTCTTTTAACAAACGAGGCGGAATACCGTCTGGGCCATACGCTTTTGTTACATCAAGATTTTGCAAACAATCACAAACTTCTTTAGCGTCAAGTACGACTTCCGTAATTAATAAATTCCGTAATTAACAAATTTACAAACATTTTTGCGTGTTGCTTTTAAGGTTATGTTTCGATAAAAAATTATGTCTAGTTTTTAACATATTTTATGGTATTAATATATTCTCCAGCAACATTGATACCTTCAATAGAAGGAGGCACCCTATGTTGGGATCCTATATTATAACAACCTTTATTTTAATTATCTTTGTGTTACCGCAACTACTAAAATCTTACAAATCTCACCTCAATGTAAAGACTGATCTCGCTCAATGTAAATAATTACATCGGAAATAAACTTGATAAAAATTACTGTCAGAAATAGATAACTCGTATGTTGCAATTGCCGCTTGCAAACGGCAGAAGAAAAGACTGTTTACACGAATAGCCCATTTTGGGCGATAGCCCCTTTTTTTGCACGCTTTTCTAGTTCCTTTCAACTTGGGACAAAGTTTTCTATTTATTTTATAAAATTAAGGCGAGAAATTAAATGAAATAGAAGACATTTCATCAACATTTTCATTTCCGTAAACTTTGCAGAAAGATTTAAGATATACACAAGTTTTTAGCTATGATTTTTAACGCAATAAAATGAGAGCCAAATTTTGGTTGTCACGTATTACTGCGTATATCTTTAGTAAGCGAGAACTGAGAGAACTGAGATCCAATGCGATAAATTAGCGCGACACTGACGAATTAAATAACATATTCTCGCATCAATCGGCAGTGAGGTCCTGGTAATTTTGGACACATAATTAATCGGCCGATTATGTGTCGTGATCGGCCACCGATTAATCGGCCCTAATCAATTTCTGGTGATCGGCTCATCCAACCTCGTTCCCAGGCCATTTTTCCTCCACGGTGGAAGGTCGGCGAAAATGGCCCTGGGATCGGCTGGTCACATGACACCCAGAATTTCTGGGTGTTTAGATATGATAATTTTGTGGTCTTTGTTCCATTGCCTTTGTCTACTTTGTTGACCTGAATAATTGAGAAATATTCAATGCTCTTCAGAGTTGTTCATGTCAGCATTCGTCGGTATAAAAGCAGCTAACAAGCTTAATAATCCACCATACATCCATGGTTATCTCTTACAAAAGGTATGAAGAAGCATATATCCAATTTAGCGAAAGCTATCACTTCTAATTTGCTGTAAAATTTGAAGACAGCATTCAGATTTAGATGAATAAATTATACTCGGCTGAATTAATTAGTTTTATGACAAGCCAATCGCATTATAGAATGGACCAGCCGATCCCAGGGCCATTTTCGCCGACCTTCCGCCGTGGAGGCAAAATGCCTTGGGTACGAGGTTGCGGCTCATCTCCAGTATGTGTTATTTCCTGTTAATAACATTACAATCAATTTTACATATTCCCGAATGTCTGGTATTTAAATATTCCTAGTAGAAAATGTCATTGATGTCATTAGCCAATCAGAAATGAGTAAAATTGATTGAAATATTATTAAGACATTGATATTCTATGATCAATTGTAAATTCGAATAAGATTGAGTAGCACCAAAACAACTTACTTCTGAAGATAATTTCATTATGTATTTTTGTTAGCGCAGTTTCAGTACTATGAAAACCTTTATGGCTGACTGAAAACTTTCTTCGAAATCGTTTACATGCAAATATTTCGTTCATCGATACGAAACCGTTTTTCTAGTATCTTTGAGATAAGTTTTAAGTTGAAAATCATGGGCCTAAAGTGAGGATATACTTCATAATCTTTCTTCAGTTTAGGTTTGAGCACATCTTCTTTGAGTTGAGTAGGCATTGGTTAGTTATTATTTTAATAATTAATAGTTGATTATTATATTACTACAGATTCCGGATTCCATTCCAGGTTTTCCAACCTCGTAATATATGAACGAGTTTGAGTGTTTCATCAGGGGATCCAAACACGAGAAAACATGATGAAAACACGAGCGCGAGTATTTTTATTGTTTTCGAGTGTTTGGATCCCCTGATGAAACACGATAAACGAGTTGTTTATATGGCTTCTCAATCGAACACGGATTTAGACTATGTGCACACGGTAATGTTTCCATATTGTTCTCCGTCCTCAAGGGATTAGAAAACAATGGCCTCATTACTTGAAACAATATAAAAACGCTCGGAAACGTTACCGTGTGCACATAGTCTAAATTGGATGTTTACTTAAAACGCATTTGAGAACAAACCCTCATGGGACTGAACTCACGAGGGTGTGTAAAATTTATTCAGAAAATTAACACACTCTGTTCAGTTGAGGATGAGCGAAGACGGAGGCAGGTCGTTTCGTTCTCCAAAAAATGAATTATTAATTAAGATCTCGGCAATTAGATCAAAACCGGGTTTGATCTAATAACTGTGGTGGTATATGATTTTTACGTGTTTTACTCGAGTATCCAGCCTCAGTCATGTGATAAAATAAAGTGATTTCATTGGCTAATTGGCTCATGAATTATTAATCAGTTTGAGAAAATTCTAGTAAACAATGGCAGCAAAATATATCTATATGTAGCATTTCATTTTCCAACGGATCATTTTCATGAGGTAATTAGTTACCATTTCGTGACGTAATTAAGTTACCATTGAATTTTCACAAATTAGTTGAGCCAAACTTACTTGTAAAAGCTACAGTTGAGACAAAATATTTCTCAGTGTACTTTTTAAAAATACAAATACAAAGGTTTTATACAGGGTTTGTATGTATTATCGAGGGTAATTGTTTATTAGAGAGTTTTAGATTGACGTTTTTCTGAACCGAGAAACCACGTGACCAGCCACGTGACCAACGTCCAGCGATCCGGTTACATGTCTGCGGTTCACGTTTTTACTGCTTGAACGGCTTCTTGAGGAAAGTGAATTACGGCAAGATTTTTATGGAACTTTTACTCTGAACCAACCCACGTTTGGCGTGTAAATTTATACTCTTACATGTCTGTTGTTCTCGAATCGCAACGTTTTTGAATTGGACACTGAAGCACATGTCAATTTATGGTGAATACGTATGAACGATTGGAATCGTCCCAAAATTCAATTCTCCGCGGTGAAAATACGAACGTCAATCTAAATGCTCTTCTGACATGTTAACGTCAAACTTCTAACCGCGGTTTGCGATTAACAAAAAGAACATCAATCTAAAACTCTCTATTATCAAAACAATACCATGAATTATACCGCGCGATCTGTTTGGACGTCGGTACTTTGAAATTAACCTACAAGATGGTCGCTTTGACGTCATATGAAAACCCTCGATTTCTACCAATCACAATTATTTATATAATATCTTTTTTTAGTTCAACTTATCGTACAGAATCTTAGTGACATGTATGTCGACAGACTTCTTGGTTTTGTTGCAACTCAACTGGAAATCTCTGGACATTTACATTTTTATTTATTGTGGTGTCATCATTTATTAACATGTCATGGTACTATGTTGAAGCAGCGGTCAGGCTCTCTGATGCCGTTGTTACGAACACTACAGAAGAATTTGACGAGACATCAAAAAGACATAGGGAAATTGTAAGTTCGTTTATCTTTACACTAATTGTATAATAATATTTTAATATACAATAATAGTAAGCGTTTGAATCAACCTATAGCGTGTCACGTGCCTTTGTCGAGTTATACAAACACGCATCTTAGCCAATCAGAGCGTGTGTTGTACTTTAATTATCTTACTTAATTATATGGCACAAGCTACTTCCGGTGAAATTGCGTGCTCTGATTGGCTGACGTCACGTGCCGGTCCGTTATTTCCCGGTAATGGTCCGGATTACGGATTTTGTCAGCCATTTTGTTTACAAAGGAACAAACCAAACAATGATAGGAAACTTTGAAAACAGTGGCGCAACCACAGGAATGGTGGGCAAACCCCACGGGCCCCGAGCAAAATGGAATTAATTAGGGCCCCAAAACCATTTGGTGATGTGGCGTCATTATTAAGCCTAAGGAGGGTTTGGTTTCTTATTGATGCGGGTAGGGGGCCCTAAGTCATTATAGCCCACGGGCCCCTTGATGCCTAGTTGCGTCACTGTTTGAAAAGCAGCAAAAATTGAACGAATTTAGTAAATTAATTAGCACTAAATTATGTACGAGTCGGACGATGAAAGCAACAGAAGAACAAGAATAAAATTGAAAATGATGATTCTGTCACTCAAAACGTTTGTAAAGTATGTTGTTTAAAAAAGCCATGTCATATAATAAACCTCTTATTAACCTCGACCGCTTGGTCATTACGGGAAAAATATCAGACGTCGGTGTTTTATGTACGAACCTCACCCTACAGGTTCGGTCCGTACTGTCAAGACCTCGGTCTGATATTTTCCCGTAATGACCGCGCTCTCGGTTAATAAGAAGTTATTAATTAATTAATCACTTTAATTAACTCACTTTAATTAGTTAATTACTTTAATTAACTTCTAAACTACTTTGTTAGTCCTAAAATAGATTAACATGATTTTATCAAAATAATGATATCAACATAGAATGTTGTGTATGCGGTATTAAAATACGAATAAAGAACTATACTGAATAAGAGATTTCACTTTGAAGCAAAAACTCCACTTTATGTAATGGCAGTTAGTAAGGCACACAATCACGTACAAAATGACCGCTGAATATTAGTGTTTATGCGCGGGCACAGTATGGCAAAATGTCGGAAGGTAAGGAGCACGGCTCGATTTTTGACGACAGTGAAATGGTGTTGGAAGAATATGAACAATAGTAATAACAAGACTTTGATGAAGTAAGTAATTGTTGATTTTTCTGTGATATTCGAAAACCGTTGCCCGTTGCATTTGCAAAGTGTTCGCAAACAACTTATACGTCGCCATGTTTTATCAACTTGAATTTGTCCACGAATTATCAACAATTGATCAACAATTTTCCCGTCGAGATAAATTTAGGATATCTGCTCTTGTACTAGAGAGACAATGTTTCATTCTCGTATTTTATGTTTCTCAACGACGCCATTTTAGAGTTCACTCGACGGATAATAGCTCATGTACAGTTTTCTTTTACTAATGTAGTTTATTCAAAAAATGTCTTCCTGTCCTGTCCGCCGTGTCTCAATAACTCAGTGGTAAGAACGCTGGTACGCTATAGCCAACCCTAATCTTAACCCTAAAGCTAACCCTAATACTAACACTAACCCTAATCATGAAATGAAACAATTCGTGTAGAGCTACACTAAGTATGTACTCATTGAAAAGAAACCCCCGCTGTACATTGAGTTCGAGCCGTCGATCAAACTCTAAAATATCGGCGTCCAGAAGCATAAAATACGAGAATTAAAACGTTATTTCTCGAGTACAAGAGCAGATATCAAATTATTAACATTTTTAACCATAACACATCGTGTTTGATGTTTACTCTTTGTTGTTGTCTTTTGTTGTCTAGATGTGATAGTAATCGCTACAATTTACAGTTTATTTTGGAAGCATCCAGATTTATCTCAAAAGGAAACGATGATACGAATCTTACTGACATTCAGATGTTAACTGAGTCTTAGTTCTTATTTCATCTCCATTTTCTTGCTGAAAAGGAAATAATTTGCTAGCTATCTTGAAGCTGTTTGTATGAAAATGATGATCGTTTTGCTTTGTTAATATTGAGCAAAACTAACCAAGCTCATTCTTTGTAAATCATAAGGATACTGGTAAAACATCCTTGCATGTAGTTGTGATCACGTGACCCGCGCCATACACTTGTGTAAATGACGTATTACGGGTAAATCATGTAAAATTTCGTCAGCGCTGATGATGTCCTGCACAACACGGGACGACAGTTGAGCAATAAAATAATTCCACACGAGGATCTATCTGGAATTACTAAATACTTATTGCTCGAGCAATAGGGAGGTCTTTACGGCGAAATTATCCTGACGGCGGTCTTTTATTACAGATCGAGTGACGAAGGAGCCAGGTCTGTGCGAAAAGGCCAGTGGCAGGATAATTTTCCCATAAAGACCAACCAAACGAGGTTAGTAAGGTTTTTATTATATGGCTCTTTTAAATTTCTGGCATATCCTCAATTTTTTCGTAATTTTTAAATCTTTTCATCGGTTATGTAATGACCGGTAAAGACCGCTCAGGAACCAATCATATTGCAGAAAAGCTGCGTTAAGACCGCTCATGAGTCAAGCCATATAATAATAATAATTATTATTAGTTTTCTTTATTACCTTTATATTTAACAATTAGTCACTGAAGTCGAGGTGAGTAGTATAGAAAGTGGGGCTACCAGCACAGTTTTCAATTTTTCGTGCTTTGCAACTAAAATTGAAAACTGTGCTGTTACCCCACACTTTCGAGACTACTAAAACGATACGAAATAAATTTCGTTAAGTGAGACAAAAATAAGTTAGACTCGAAAACCATCGCACACGTTTCCTAAAATAGTTTTTCAAATATTAGTACGTAGAGACCGCAACTCTCTTTTACGACTGGTCATCCTTTTCCCGAGTACAGTGTGTCTAAACCTCTCGTCTAGTTCCTTACGTTCTAAGATACTCTTAGCGAATAGTTGTCGTTTGATCTCTCTAACCTGATAGATAAGTAACAACTCTCTGTTGAGTCTCATTATCTTTTCCTCTACTGATTCCACACGTTCTACGCTACTATCCAGGGTTACAGTGCTCATTACTTTATGTGAGCACTGTAGCCTGGAGAGTAGTGTAGAACACGGCTATGTAAGACAATGTATCCGGAAGAAGTGACACAGCTGTGTCGTTTGTCACACATTCCGTCTTGACTAGTAAAGAACATAGTAGTGTAATACATCGTCTTCGACTCGCTAATTAGATAGCGCTGTCTCCTTCATTCGGGGGTTTCCCCTCGGGGGTTTCCCCTCGGGGGTTTCCCCTCTAGCCATATGGCTAAGTACGTGTTTACTAGTTGTTAGTCCACCCGATAACAACCCTAAACAAGGGAGGTAGGGGGATACGTATGATATAAACTTCTCTACGTCTCTTTTAAGTAGTTGGTCAGTGATCAACTCTTTTTCTAGCTTTTCAGGTGATTCAATAGCGTTGAACCCTCCTAACGCGTGGACGAACTTGCTTATTAAAAGATCACAGAGAAACACGTTCGCTTTCTCCATTCTTTTTGCCTCCCATTCTTCGTAGATCTTGTTGATGACTTTATCTGAAGCCTTTTTGAGATAAGCGACGGATTTGTCTATCCCACCATCCTCTGAGAGTCTTCTTAGTTCATCTCTTTTCTTGTCTACATCAGTTTGTGGAGTGTCGTCGGCTTGTGGTGTGTTGGTTTGTGACTCATCGATCACTTCCTGTTCTGCTTCTTGTATGTCTTCGATGAGTTCGTCGATTGTCTCAGTATTTTTTGTCTTACGTTTTGGCATGTCCTATATACTATGTGATATGTTTTGTTTTTGCGGAATAACTAGTTCGTACGAGTACGGGTGTCTTAGAAATATCTCCAATCTTGCGTACTCGTTGTCTTTCAACTGTCTTATTATTTTTTGAATTTCCACTTTATCGACTCCGTTAAGATAATCGTCTACGATGATTTTCATATCGTTTCTGTTAGGGTTGTAGAATGTTACTAACTTTGAGATGTTCTCACGATATGGTTTACTAATTGAGGTTAGTTGTTGTGTTATGACTATTGTGGATAGGTTGTAGTGTCTAGCGCTAAAGGCTAGTTTAACTAGTTCGCTTGTTCTGTTTTTGACGTCCTGCCCACCAGCGCAATCGTCTAATATTATTAACGAATTAGTGCCTTTATAAATACCAGTCACATATTTAAGAAATACGTCGACCTTGTCTTGCTCATACTGAATAGCGATAAAGTTTGGGTCTCTCAAGTATTTCCACTCTGTGTACGTTTTGTTCCATTCAAATGTTGGACATATGAGAATGATGTACTCGAAATGGTTCGTGTATTCTTTCTCTATCATATCCAATAGGTAGTGTGTTTTACCACAGGCTGTCATACCAACAATTAGCATGTTAAAAGGTGTTTTCATATAGAATACTATATGTTTTAGTATTGGATTGATTGTAGATCGTTGTTGATAAGGTTTACGAGTCCGTCGGAGAGTATGAATATTCTACACATGACGTTCGCTGTTGTGACTTTTTTAATGATTTCCATCAGTATTCCTGACTGAGTATTCACGATCTTTTTTCCAGTGGCTACTTTAGCGTTATCTTCGATAGATCTAAGGTCAACAACCAAAGCGAAACCGTCTTTGTAAAACTTTTGGACAGTCATGTGCTGGTCACAGTCTAGTTTTCGTCCAAATAGTCTTTTAGCTTCTCCCCAGAGTCTTGATTTCGGTATTCCTTGACTGTAGACCATGTTCGGCACACCTTCTATGGTGAGTTTGACTGACTCTATGTTTGGGTAGACGAACTCCTCGCTGTCGTTTCTTGTCTTATTTGTGAAGAGTAGAACGATAGCTTTCATTGACTTTCTTGGTAGGTTAATGTTTTCGTTCACAAGTGTGATTCCTTTATCCCACTCCACAGTCTTCATTAGCGTGACGTGCTCGTATGATAGAGATCTACCGGATGCGTATAGAGACGATACTTCATCAGCAATCTCTTGACTCTCGATAGTTTCGTACTCCAATTCGAGGTTCTCCAACGTATAACCAGTAACAGCTGATCCAGATTGAGCCACCATAATATCAGTTGCTTTGGGGAGTGTGATTATGTACCTGAGATTATTGTTCATATTATACGGTGCGTATAAACCGTGATCTTCTAGAATCTTGTCAAGTTGAATCTTTTGTTTGGTGCCATGAATAGAGAACATCAGACCATCGCTAACTTTTTGTACGTTTCCACTGGCCGCGCCACTGTCGTCCTTCGAGATTAACTTTCGAAGGTTCTCGTTTGCTAGGCCGTATTCGATCATAGCCGTTCGCTCTGTTTTAGGTCTCCATAAATCTCTGTACGTACCGATAACACTCTCACCACAGTTGTCGTACACAGTCTCACCTGCTAGTTTTATAACCAGTTTTTCAGAGAGTAGTCTCGAGAGGTTATTAAGAAACCATGATTTCGCGTTCGCACTTTTGAAGTCGAATAGGAGATGGAAACTGGAGGGTACCAAACAAGTGTTACCCTTTGTTTTTGGGATATCAATGTATAACTCCTCCTCTGGATTGGCTTTGTTAGGGTTCAGTGTCACAACGTGACGGGTTCTTGTGCCTTTGATAGCAGATATTTCACGACGTCTATATCCAGGAAGCAACTCTTTTTCACTAGTATTCATACTATATATTATAACACATGTTTTATTTCCTCTGTTTGTACTGATCGTAGACGAACCAAGCTAGTGCTATCGCTAGGATCCATAAATTAGACGCTAACCAAGATATGCCTGCAGCTCCCCACTTTAACGCAGTTGCCACCACGTTTAGCAGTCCAGACAGTAGAGGACCAGCCTTTGTAGCTAGGTTAGCTATAGCTTTTCCTAATTTTCCAAGTGTTTGGCCACCTTTGAAGACTACGCTTCTAGCAGATATTATAATCGTGGTGATGAAAGAGGCTATGGTTATTCCTAAAGCCGAAGCACCCAACCAATTTTCTTTAAACCACTCCTTTATTTTTTGTAACCGAGTGATGTCCTCTTCTTGTCGCTCCCTAACATTCTCACGTTCCAATTGGTTTAAGGTTCGACCCTTAGCTATCTCGAGACCTGTCAATCTCTCATACAATTCTGTCCTCTTTACGGAATTATATTCCTCTCTATTCATATCGTCTGCGGTCTTGTCAATAGCGTCCTGAAAATAATCAGCTTGAACTGTTAGAAATTGTGGTGTAGTGTCTGGATCGATTGTATATCACTTGGGTTTAGGACACCTATTAACTCACGATTTTCTTCTTCTGTTAACCCAAATACGTTATCGTAGTTCATTTCTGTTCTAATTACTGGGAAGTCTTCACTTGAAACTGTGGTGTCTTCTGTTCTATCGTCAGTTGTTGGGGTGTCTACATTTTCTGTTCTAACGTTAGTTGTTGTGTCGGGGATTTGACCGACCAACTGCTTAAACTGTTCAATCGCACTCTTACTATTTTTGTCTATACTGTAGACTAAACCATTTCTTCCAGGTTTTAGTATTAGTTTAGGTTTCAAATATTTACCGTCTTCTCCTACCGGTTTGAAAAGAATAGAATCTGAGGGTGTCACATATGACCTATTGACTATATTCCTTGACACGTCGTCATTACTGAGTCTTTTTTTATATAATTTACGTATTTTTTTATCTATTAGATTGGTTCTTTTTATATCATTTTCTAAAATCTCTTTGTTGAGTGTTTTTAGCTTACCTAACCTTCTTTCGATTTCGCTAGCCTCTTCGAAAGCTAAATTGAAGCTATCGTCGTGGACGTCACCATATGTCGCCGGTTCAGCAAATACTACTGCTGGAGCCTCAGTGGTGACATCGCTGCCTTTACTAGTGATTAACACTGTTTTCCCATCTTTTCTGCCTGTGAATGGTGTCTCCGCATGTCTGATTCTGTCTTGTGCTCTGCGTTTTATGACTCTACTCTCTATCTCTCGTTTCACCCTGGTGATTCTGCCGCGCACACCAGTATTTTCTAGCGTTGTATCATATTTTGTGGTATCAATAGAGTCAAGTGTCTCAAGCTCTTTTTCTAACTCCTTGTCCGTATACGTCTTAAACTCGTCAAGCTTTTGCATTTCGATTTCATCGAACCCTCCTTCAGCCATTATATACTACTCAATGTTTTGAATATCAGTCTCTGGTATCCATGAGTTGTGTTTACTGTCGTAGCCAAGCCACTTGACTAAAACCATTTTCTTACCTCCCACCTTCTTTCTCTTTAGTATCTTCTCAACTTTATATACGTCGTCTCTTTTATCGACAGCTGACAACTCTTCCTCGTAAAACTTACCGATGATGGGTTCCCCTTCATGGTCCTCTATCTCGTACACGGTAGGGTCACCACGTATGACCTTTGTCACTTTGAATAGCTCCTCAGTGAAGTTAGCCTCATACCCTTTTGCGAATATGCTCTTGTACTTTGATATCCTGACAGTCTCACCTACTTTAAACTTTGGTAGTGGGTAGTCACCGAAATGGTGTCCAAACAATGTCGTCCATACTTCGTTTTCGTTTTTCTTACTAACGTCTTTAGGTTTCATTAGAATAGTACTATGTTTGGTATTGTTGTAATTCTCAACGAGCTGATCTAAAACGTCAATCCACTTGTACGTTCCTTTACTGTAGAAGTACTTCCACATAGACGTCTTGAGTGTTTCTGTTAAACCGTTCCACGACTGCTGCCTTTTTATCAGAGTTCGTGCTGAAGTACTTCACATTGTGTTTATCCAATAGATCCTTCACACCAACGTTATAGAATTCCTTACCGTCGTCAAACTGAACCAGCTTTGGATACTCGCCAAATCTAACCTTAGCCTTCTCCAATAACTTTGAGACAGCCTTAGTCATGTTTTTCGTATCTTTCCTGTAGACAGGTATGGTAAACGCATACCTACTAAGGATCTCAGTGGCTGTTAGTATCCAGTAGTACCCGTTGTTCTTGTGCTTGTACTTACCCATATCGACCAAGTCCATCTGTATCTGCTCACCCAGATAGTCAACAAACGTTTGTCTAAACTTGTGTTTCTTAACAACTGGTTTGTACCTAGTGTATGTGTCTTGAGATTTTAGCCAGTCCTTTATCTTTACCCTACTAACGTTTAGACCGTCTTCTTGTGCCTTTTGGTACAGCCTCTCGGCGGATTGGTAACCAGTTGATGGGTTGTAGTAAATATCTCTTAGTTCTTGCTCTACGTCCATATACACTACGTGATGTGTAAATCTAACAACACCTCGCCAACGTTAATACTGTTATCGTCCTGATCTGTTATCTTGAACTCTAGTTGGTTGATGACTCCTTTGTTTATTGGGATTTTTGACTCAACACCAAAGAAATGTTGTACAGAGCCCTTAAGTGTCTGTGTGCTAGTTATTGGCAGTACTGCGATACAACCACTTTTGCTACCATTAACTATGTTCTTAGACCTGTCCACAATATTAGATGTTACTTGTATGTATTTCAGTCCTCTGTTAACGTTCACAACGTTAGGACTGGTTTTTGTGGTGGTTATTGTAGTGTTTTCGTCAAACCCTAGAAGTTGTCCAAATTTAAACAGTTCTATTTGTTGATCAGTTGTTATCGTACACGTCGAGTCATATCTGTTAGCCACTAGCTTGACGTCTCCTAACTCTTTCAAGTCGTCGGCAATCGTTTTAAAGGTGTGGTACCCAGGACTAAAAACGTGGTTGTTACTGTTATAAGTTATCTTACTGTTGACTGTGGTTACGTTAACGTAGTCCCAAAAGATGGTTGCCTTCTCCACTAGTAAGTGAGGGTCTGAGTTAGTTGCTATAGTTGACTCTGGTAGGTCTATAGTTTTCGTTGAACCACTAATCAATACTACCACTCTCATATAACGTACGGTATGTTATGATGGATGCGTTCAAAAGAAAGTATCCTTATGCTGACAAGAATAGGTTTTTTCTTGATGTTGACGACAACATGCATATACATATATTCTTCGTGACGAAAACTAATATTGGTGACGTTAGTGTAGACTCGAGTAGGTTTAAGAGTAACCCGGAGTATACTAAGTATCTAACGATAAACAAACCAATGATAGTTAACCAAAAAGAGATAGCTAATGCCATACGCGTGGCTAAGCTGAATCTAGTTAAAAAGTACCCTCACGTCACTTTGAGTAAGTTTGAGTTCGATCCAACTGTCTCACAAGACGGTGAGGTTAATGGCGTTGACATATATTTTAGAAACAACGACATCATAAGCACTAACATAACTAGTGATACCTTCAAAAACGACAAGAGTATGTGGATTTGGTTACACAACAACAAGTCTCCAAAAGGTCACGACGACAAGTTTCCAAAAATATGGCTATCTGGTGGAACTATCCAACCACTATCAAAAGGTCGCAAGAACCACTGGGGACTTTGGGATGGCTATCCAACGGAAAACGTGTTGAACTACCCAGTGAATAACTTTAGAGTCTTCGTTAATCAAAAGAACTACTTTCTCTCAAAGTTACCAATATTACAAATCACCACGTCAAAGACAAAGTCAAAGTGGGACGATAATGAGAGCTACTATAGGGTCGTGTTTGCAACGTATTGTGCAAGTTTCTGTTGTGGAGTGTCGTTACAACACTTGTCACCATCGCAAGAAGTCCATCCTGTTATCACTAGTGTAATGAGGTTTCATCTGTACTTTACTGTTAGAAGACTTCTCAGAAGGATGGAAGGTGGTGAGAGTATGAGATCGATAAGTAGAGAGTTTGACGCTGGAGAATTGTATGGTAAGACAGACAAGATTCCTAGAAAACATTACTACCAAGGTAGAGTCCTTGCTGATGGTACAACAGGTGAGGAGAGAGTCTTCACGATTAACGACGTTAAGAACGACTACAAACGATACGTTCCTCTGGTGTCGAATGGTTTTACCAACATTGGGCGACAATACCTAAATCAGTCCATTGAGGCCTTCGTTTACTCCACACTTGGTGCACAAGCGAGAACACGTGTGTCAGTCGTTGGTGATTCTGCAGGTAGTCTAGAGACTCAACAAGAGTTCCGCAAGTTGGTGGAGGATAGCGTCATAAACTACGACGTGTCAACGTGGATTCTCAACATGAACAAGTCGATTAGAGACACTAACGTTGTCCAAAATCTTGCGTTATCACCGTCTACGTGGTTAATGCCAAGTAACGTTGTTATTCTCAAGAACAAAATCGCTGGGTACAACAACCTATTGAAGACTGCTACACAGAGTATGAAGTTTGGAGTAAACAGTGGGTTAAACTACGCGAAAACGACGGAGGTTAAGAAAGTACACCAAGAAGGTGGAGAGCATCTGGAGACACTTGATAAGCCAAAGGTGACGAATCGTCTGGTGACATCAAACGTGGCACACCAGGAAGGTGGAGAGCACCTTGAGACACTTGACAAACCAAAGGTGACGAATCGTCTGGTGACATCAAACGTGGTACACCAGGAAGGTGGAGAGCATCTGGAGATACTTGACAAACCAAAGGTGACACATCAAGAACGTCGTCTAGAAGTGACACCAGGTGACAACACGACAGAGTTGGGGCTAGTTCTAGTGGTTTCGGCTGTGTCTGGCTATTTAGTAAGCAAATATATGTTATAACATAATGAGTCTAAGTTATGGATTTGAGGACAGAGACTACGAAAGCGACAAAATATTAAGAAGAGCGAAGAGACATCTAGACAGTGACCCTAAGTTAAGCGTTAGTGGTGGGAGGATGTCTGGAGACATAGATATGGCGTTCAGGGCAATCAAAAACATAGCAGATCCAGAAGATGATTTGGATGCTATTAGTAAAAAAGTGTTAGAGTCCGTATACTTATCGCAATACTTTAGAACGCAGTCCTATAACGTTCTATTTGACTTTAACGTCGCAAAGCACGCTGTGAGCATGGTGGAATACCACAGTGGAACAAATAAAGTGAAAACCATTAGAGATAAAACGAACATGTTAGTGCAATACGATCCAACGTATGGTCCTATTATTGGTGTTAACAATGGTCATAGCTTCCTATCCCCTGAGCTAACTCCAATTCCGTTTGAAGCTGGAGTGCATTTTAACTGTCCACGTATGCAATACTGTGACATATCCGTTTTTATGGTAGTGAGATTAGTCACGAGGGTTTCTACGATAGATTGGGAGGCAATTATCTCAAACGATGATGGATCGTGGGACAAGTACATAGGATACAAAGGAGGAGAAAACGATAAATTATCATATGGTGGTGGCTCTCCAGCAAAGGAGTACACGTGTACAATCCCAAATAGTATCGACACCACCAAGAGACATATGATATCAATACATTGGCGGATGGGTAACTCCTACGTTAAGGTGAACAACATAAGATCAACAGACTCAGACTTCACAGCTAACCACGAAGAGATAGGGTCTCCTTACGTAACGATCTTTGGAGTGTATCGACCAAAAATACCACTCGCACCGTATAAGTACCCGTCTTTGATAGAGTTCTACGGTGTGAGGGTTGTCTCTGGCTACATGACGAGCCGAGACATAATATTAGTTGGTAGAGATATGATGAAGGAATATGATGTGAGCTAAGATATATGAGGAAGAAGTCAGTTGTTGTTTTCAATCACATATCAAAGGATATGTCAGAGGAAGAGGTACAAGAGCTCAAACGCTTGTACGCGTACTACCACAAACTAGAAGCCTGTTACAAATGGAAATACAAGAGGTTGAAGAAAGTTAAACTATCGTTAAACATGACTAGCATAGGGTTAACGACAGTAGGGATTGTAGCTGGATCGATAACCGCTAACCCTCTAATCATTGCTTGTATTAGTGGTCCTGGTGTGATCATCCAAGGTTACTTGGCTAAATCTAATCTGACGAGTAGAGTGGAGCATTGTAAGTTCGCACACACTAGCTACAAAAAGATACTGACACAAATAAGATCGTATCTTAGAGGTCTTCCTTACAACGAGTCAACGTTTCTCTCAGACGTTAAAGTGTTGGACGATAATGTGACTGACTTATGCCCACCAATCAATGGAATGGTGAAAAGGTACAATAAAGTATACGAGACACAAGGGGGGCGCGAATCAGACCCCCTTTAAACACGGGTCTACACGTAAGAGCCAGTGATGTGTCAGTCGACAAGTTCCAAGAGTAGGTGCTCAGAAGTATCACCAATTAGGAGTTTGTTCTGACCAACCCCCCGTTTTGGGGGGTTGGTCAGATCATGTGTTTGTGCTAAGCGGTTGCTTTCTTAAAAGAACTGCTACTTTGAACCTTAAAATAAAACATACGGTATAGTATAGGTGATGAGTCTAACCAAAATATTTAGTTTTGAGAACAAGTCAGTCACGACTATTAAAGATGGGGATAGTATATGGTTCCACGGAAAAGAGGTGGCGGCAGCGTTGGGTTACAATAATACAAGACAATCCATTAGGATAAATATTGGTGATAAATATAAGACAACACTTAGTGCTATACAAGGGGGGCTATACAATAGCCTCCCTTTAAACACACAATCACATACTGTCTATATATCAGAACCAGGAGTCTACGCTCTAATATTTTCGTCGAGATTGAAGTCAGCCAAGAGGTTTCAAGAGTGGGTATTCACAGAAGTCCTACCGTCTATTAGAAAGACGGGTCAGTACACACAATGCAACCAGTTATCAATAATGAATGAGACAGACTTGCATTATGATATAGTTAAATATATTAGAGAGTATCACCCAACAATAGTCATCCCAGGGTTGGGTGAGTACCAAGACACATCTACTAAAAGAATAGATGGATGGAAGAAAGGTTACAGTGGTGGGCAACCAGATTTGATAGTTCCACAACTACACAAGAGATACAATGGTTTTGCTATAGAGTTCAAAACACCGAAAGGTAATGGGGTTATTAGGAATAACCAGTTGAGGGTATTAAGGAGACTAAGATCACAAGGGTACAACACATTACTATCCTCATACCAACATGAGATAATACATTTCATAGAGACATATATGATAGACTCTAGAGTCCTGTGTGAGTACTGTAATAGGAGATTTAAGAGTGAAACCACACTGTTTAATCACCAAAGATACTTTCATCGAATACTCTATCTGTGAGATAATCTGTGAGACGATCTGTGACGAGATATCACGTATAATATAGATGACTGACAATGAGTCTGTACCTATTATAACGTCGACAACAAGGGTTAAAGACCCTAAGAGAGTAGAGGCAGGCAAACGCTTGGCTGCTATATCTAAAGCAGCCAAAGAGAGGAAGATGAGAGAGAGAGTGACAAGTGAGGACGACAGTTTTAACTACGGATACATCATAGGTACTATAGGAGTGGTAATAGCCGCTAGCTCACTGTATTACACGATTAGTCAAGACAAACAAGTAGTGGAGCCTAAGACCGTTGTTATAAAACCATCACGTAAACTCGACAGCCTCGATTAAAACATATCGTATAATATATGGTATCAACAGACAGAAAAGAACTGATGAACGAGCTATACGACGCAGCCCTTGTGACTGCTGGAGCCGTAGCCGTATCCATGGCATCAAAGAAAGTACTAAAAGAACCGTTAGGCACTCCTGAATCAGTGAAGGGTACCCTCAAGTTAGCGACTGCTGTAGGCGTTTCAACGCTACTCGTTAAGTGGGCGCAGAGCAAGAAATACTTACCTATTGACCCGTTCTCAAAATAATCTAACGTAATACATAATGGCTAGTGTGATAGCAGGTGGTTTATTCAACGCTATAGCATTCGCAGGAGCTGGATTTATATTCAGCAAGCTAAACCACACCGGCTACGAGACGGAGATAAAGAGACACAACAAAGCGTTGGAGAGTCTTGCAAGAGCGAAAGAAAAGTTCTACGAGAACGAGATTCGTCAGAGAGATAAAGTCCAGGAATTAAGACAACAATTGTCAGATGCTAACGCAGACATAAACGACACGAACCACGCTCTGGACCAACTAAGACAAGTACTGACGATACAGTATGATGGGAAGACATTTAGTAAAGAGCCTGAGTTGTCAGACTATTACAAACCCTCAGATGAGATGAAAGAATACCAAACGGTATTCGTTGGAGTTGTTGGACTACCTTTAGGTTACTTAATATATAGAGTGTTATAGAAATGAGCACTAAAACTTTGAAGGAGATGGCTATGGAATTTGATAAAAAGCGTAACTTGACAGAGACACTCTCTTACCAAACTCGTCAGATAGAAGAGTTGGAACAACTACTATCAGACGCTCTAAAACAGGTCACAACAATAAAGTGTGAGTGGGAGACACTAACCGACCACGAAATTACTACACTATAGTCTAAAGATATATATAGTATAGTAACTTAAATGGTTGACGAACGTACAATGAGAATGTTCTATGCTGGGTATACATTGGATGAGATTGAAACATCAAAAAATTGGAGTGGTACTACATTAGGGTACACATTGGACGAGATCGAGAACGGAAGTAAGGACGCAACACCAAAAAAGTGGCACGACACCACATACTGTTACGAGTGTAGTAACCACAGAACCCAAATCGAAGATGGTGTATTTAGTTGTAACAAGTGTGGAGAGACTACCTACGGACGTGTGAGAAACTTTGTACCTAACATTTGGATGTACAAGAAATCGGCTCATAGTTATAGTAAGTGGCTAGAGAGAATGTTGACTGGACTAGTTAACGAGAGTGACATACCAACAGTTGTCAGTGATTTTATAGAGATAATATGGTCTCTTAAAAGAAACAAGTTGATTGTCAAGAATATATCGAAATATATTTTCTATGTCATAAGAATATGCTCTAGAAGAGGTATAGAGTTTAGAGGTAGTCTTAACGACCTCAAACCTGGTAAGGTCAAGGTGCGATTCGAGTATAACCTGTATAGCGTAGTATACAAGGATCTAGGTTGGGACGGGAGAGGAGACCCATACTACAATGAGTGGGTAAATAAAATATATAGTAATATATAATGGCAAGACCAAAAATTTACCAAACCAAAGAAGAAGCTTTAGTAGCAGCCAGAGCTCAAACTAAAGAATGGATAAGAACTCATAAGTGGGTGTGTGAAACATGCGATCAGTCATACCACGTGACCTCTAAATATAAACACATCAAGACTAAAAAACATTTTAGGAATCTAAACAGCTAGTTCTGGACTATTTTGTAATGTCCATACGCATAGCTAGACACACCGTCTGGTAGTATATGTCGCTTGTCGTCGAAGCAACTTAAGGATATCTTACTTATCTCATAGCTTCCTAGTTGGTGGCTCTTGCTGCGAATAGTTTTAATTATGTGAGACATTTGCTCACCATTTGTCAGGACACTTTTATAGTTGTCATGCCTTATATTATTTATAATGGTACTCTTCTTGATACCTTTAGCAGTCTTCCCACCTTTTCCATCCTCTTTTATGTAGCTATACATTTTCGACCTTAAACCAACGAACTCAACGATCGGGACTCCTAATGTCTCGTCCTTCATTTTACCAATAACCTTCTTGTTGGTTAGGTCGAAGTAGGGAGATGACTTATCATATCCACTAAAGTCGAACACTTCTTTGTTAGCGTACATGTCTTTGTACACATCCTCCGTCTTAATCTCATACATTAGACTATCCGTGTCTGTGAATAGTAATTTAGCTTTGTCATACTCCTTTTTGATGTTATTGTAGTGGAAGTCGTACATCAATGTCTTTGATAAGTCTAGAATACACATACCTACGTATGCTGGTCTATTTAGAGTTAGTATCTCTTTGATCTTGTGAACTGCTACCAAGTTATTGTCAAATATTTTACTGCTAACAAAGGTTGGTTTTGACGTTAGTTTCTTCAGTTTTTCCTTGTCTGTTACTAACTCCACATTCACACGCTTTCGTAGATTCTCCATAGTCTTTCCAAACACACTATTATTCATGAGCTTAAAAAAGTCTTTCTCAAAGTCATTCTTTGCTTGGGTTCTCTTGTCCGTATTAAAGTCGATATATTGCTTGAGCCATGGTGACTGATCGAACTGAAGTACTCTATGTACCTTCCTAACCTTCATTCCCAAACTCTTGTATAATTGTAGGTTTCTATAATGAACAACGTACTTACTCTTATCGCTTAGGTTAGGTATAAGTTTCGCAACCTCTCCAACAGATATCTTGAACTTGTTTTGGATTGTCTTACAATAGTTTGACAACATATCACTACTTACTTTCATCCTCTCAGGGGCTAAAGGATAGTCGTTGTGAAGATTGTGCAACTCCTCTGGATACTCTAAATCAACCTCAAGTATCAACCCCTTGTCTGATTCGTTGTTATATTTGTCTAGATTGTTGATGTCAAAACCCTCGACCCACTCAAATCCACCAGTTGGTAGATACTGACACATAGCCCAACCGTAAAGGTTATTCGCATCTAGGTATACGATGTGTTTCGATGGTTTACTACTATCATACCCCTTCATGTATTTGTTATTAGCTTCTCCGTGTCTATGTGTTATGCAGGAGACACCACCCCGCATTCCTTTCTCGATGAACTGAAACATATCAATGTTAGTCATTAACTTTAGTTCCACTCCTGTCATCTTTAGAGCGGCGTCCCACGATAGTCCAGGTGATGTGAAGTAATGACAAGGATCTAACTGGTAGTACTGTTTACACGTTCTTCTAAAGTTCTCGAACACGTCAGCCAGTAGTAACACGTCAGACTTTAGGTATAGGTCGTGGTACTCACCCATATTCTCCACACCCATTGTCTCCCACACTTCTTGAGCGTGCTCGTAGTCTGTGTCTGACACATGCTCGTCGTTTAGGATGCTGTAGAAACTCTCCTTTGATGGTAACTCAAGTTCGTTAAACTTATCGAAACTATCCATATAGTCATATGGGTACACACCTTTTCGCGACACCAACTCTAGCTCCTCGCCTTGAAATAGTTCAGACGTATACTTGAGACATTCCTTTGGTAGGTTGTTCACCAGGTTGGCTAGACTAGAACTCATGAATTGGAAACTATCTAGAAACACTAGATGTTTACCTAACATGAATGCCATATATTTCTCCATATTATTTGGTATGACGTTGATTTTCTGACCTATCTTGCCTATCTCTTGCATTATGAAGTGACTATCGTACCCTCTTAGATTATGGAATATGACAGGTATCTTATCAGTCAGTCTATAGTTCCTATTACATAACTGATGTGCCGAACCTTTATACTTACCAGTGACATGACAATGATCTCTAACTCTCACTTGTCCCCTTTTGTATTCTCTATCACAAATATGACATTTAGTCGCTTCCTTGAAGTTAACCTTATCAGCTATGGTCATCACCATGTCCTTATTAAAATGCTCCTTTCTAACTTTCTTGCAGTATTTAACCTCCTCTAACATCTTTTTCATGAACTTCCTAACCGCGTTCTTACCTCGAAGCATCTCTACTGGTTTACTATATTTATCGTCATAACAGCACACTACTTTGTATCCATACCCACAGTCCGTGTGTCTTTGGTACTCGCTAGTGTACGATCCTGTGAGTGGTGTCACGTTGTCGACCTTCTCTGTGATAGCCTCGAAGTCTGCGTATACTACGAATGGTACCTCTAATTGTTTATGAAAGTTTTCATACCCAAGAGTGCTGTCTTCTTCATCTGGCATCTTGATCGCTTGCTTACCATTTACCACCATACAAACCTCCTTATGATTCTCTAGAATCTCATTGGTAGTAAAACAATGAAGACAGTACCTACAGAAATTCTTACGACACTTGTGATTAGACTGACCACACATAAACCTACCAAAGTCTTTGATGTACACGTAGTGTCGTTTAACACCATTCGTTATTAGCAGCAGGTCCATATGATCCTCACACTTCTCCTCAGAAACGTAGATAGGGAACGGCTGCTTGTCCTCATACCCAAACACGCTGATGCTAATATCATTCTGCCTCTCAATCTTTTTGTACTGTTTCGTATCCACTGGAAATCTCACTCCTTCATAATTGACAGAACCTACGTTCTTCTTGTGCTTCGACACTCTCTGCGGATTCTTTCCTACAGGACACTTGTGCAACACGTGACACCACATGAAACACTTGTCATCTTCATTCTTTATATTAATCAAACCTTTCGACGCGTTCCTCAACTCTTCCGGTAGCTCAATATAACTCGATCCTTTAAGAGGCTTATACACTACCACATTAATATAGTGATCATTAACACTATCTACAACCCACCCAGACCCTTCTGACAACCACACAGCTATACGATTCACTATCTCCTCACTAGCTTGCTTCGTAGTCCCACTAATATCAACACTATTAGTCACTGTTTTGACCACACTATTGAAGAAGGCTGTCTTAAACGTAGACTCTCCACCACCAATTTGTTTCTCTAGAGTCACTTTCAATGTCTCAGAAAACTTTAAACCTTTCAGTTTCTCTAACTCTTCCTGTAAAGTCGAGCCCACTACTCCTCTAGTCTTGACTAGTTGTTTTAGTGAATCCTTACTGTCGACCACCTTAACACTATACGACTTGGTGTACCCTTTTAGAGCAACTCTCCTTTGCACTACAGTAGGACGTTTCATCTTAGCAATAAGACTAGTGATTCTCTTGTACTCTTTGTCTGAGGCCTCCTGACTTAGTCGTGACCTCCTCACATATCGCCTAAGATCACGTCTAGCCTTTCGAACTTCTCTGACCTCCCTAACTCTGGTGACTCTACTAATAACGTTCTCTCTAGATCCTCTCCTAATAAGATCCATCCACTTATACCCCAATGCTTTAGCATCAGCTAGATAGCCAGACATCCTCTCTAGAAAACTCATCTTAATATTCGGTATAACTAAATTACCAGAACCTATAGCAGGATCATGTGCACCACCACTCGATAGTGTACCACTACGAGCGACATTACCACCCATAATAGGGTTACGTTTACGTTCAGACTTTTTCATACGAGTCGTTTTATTATTTAATATAGCTAAGTCCTTAGACCTTTTTGAATCATGAGCCCCACTCAACTCATGACTCGAAATAAATCCCATATCAGGATCATGTGTAATATTGCTTGACATAGTCTTGTTACGAGCGACATCCTCACCCACAGCAGCCCCACGTCTAGACACCTCACTCTGTAGCCTACTAGCTGACACATGTCTAATAGACTCCAAACCATGCGACATGTTGTCTATTAGTAGTCTCGAAAGTGGTGGTAACAGCACACTTTCTCCATTTGAATGTCTCAACTTCTCTGGAGAACTAAGCACTTTTTCAGTTTTTGGATTCCACATATTTGCTCGAAAATTATATGTGGAATCCAAAAACGGAAAAAGTGCCTAGTTCCCCAGAGAAAAAAGTTGAGACATGAAAAATGGAAAAAGTGTGCTGGTAGCCCCACTTTCTATACTACTGAGGTGATTATCGGTAAATATAACGATAATCACCGAGACTGAGGTGACTAATTGTTTTAGTAGAAATTCACAGGAAACAACTGAAAGAAAGTAAGGGAAATGTTTTAATTATTTTATTTGTTATTTCCGGAAGTCGCGCACGTGAGATCACATGATTTTACGTAATCAACATTCAATTCAACAGAATATTAAAACGAACAACATACGAGCATGCTCTTGCAAGTGGAGGCCGAAATGTGCTTAACAAAAAGCGATTTTGCTGTCAGATCAAGCAGAACCATAGAGTGGAAGACTGAGTTAAAGACTGGGTTAACATAAAGAGCAATTGTTGAAAGATCCAGACAAAACTGTTTTTTGCTTGTTAATGTTTTAATAGTACAAAGCCGGCTTCACTTTTGTCCAGCTCAAAGTACCCTTGTCAATCTGCAGTTTTCACCAGGTGAAGCAATGACTTCTTCAGCAGACTTAGTTTAATTCTCTTCCCGATTAGAACCATGCTGTTTCAAGTAAAACTCGGGGATAATTTGTAGGATTGTTTCACAGCTGTCAATGTTTTTTTTTCTGAACCGTTTCACCGCTATTTTTCCTTCATTGACGAGCAGCTCGAGGTAGGAACTTAGCATTTTATTAGCCTCACTGAAATGAATAAGTAATACTGTCAGATTGACATTTGTTTGTTTTACGGAGCCGAGGATGACGGTCAAGACTGCAGCTCGGATTGACAACAAATTTATTTTTTGTAAAAACTGCCGTCTTTTTTCGGGCAGAGTCGTAAAACTATCGAAAATCATTTGTTCATCTCTTCAACAATCATGCTAATAAGCTTTCAAATGTTGTCTGAAATGTTTGTTGTTCAAACTATTCTGTTAAATAAAGATTTTTTTCACAAAATTACTTGTTTTTATCGTGTCGCCGACTGCCGTAACGTTGACACCACCAAGAAGAGTTTAGCTATGAAATTAGGGAAATTCTTATATCTTACCTCGAAATTTGGTTGCTTCTTTAGTTTGTTTTTGAATAACATTTTCTTTAATTTTATTCACTTTTTCGTACGTAATATCGATAAATCGTTAAGCCGCCATTTTTAAATCGCTGAAAATGTTATAGTCACCTCGCGCGAGGTGACTCACAAAATAGGCCGTCCATCTCGACCAATCACGGCACGAGAAACTGTATAGTCACCTGTCAATTTCTACTAATTATTATTAGTATCAACCAACTAGTGGTCTATTACAAATTCGGCATTCTGATTGGCTGAGCTACTCACTGTCTATTGGTGATAGTTGTGAGTAGCGTTACCCAATCACAAACCTTTTTATGCTGGAATATTCCTTGCTGACCAATCAGAAGCCACGACATATTCAAGCTGCACGGCCAAACCTGGAATCTAGTCCAAACATGGCGTCCGCTAAAATTTATAATACGAGTGATGAAATCATGAAAACATTGTCCCGAAAGTAATGGAAAATTGTTCAGTTTGATATTTTCGAATAAGAAAATGAATTCGCCTATGGAGTATATCTACACCAAATTTGAAGCAAAGTAATTACAATCTCGTTTTTTGTGAGCGATTGTTTTTTTGAATGGGGAGACTTCTACAAACAAAAAGGTAAAACTATCTGAACAATGTTAGAAAGGTTGTTTATGGTTGATACTAAAACAATTAGACAACTCGCCCTCGTTGTCTATGAGCAGTTAGTAGAAACTGACCATGGTCTATTACAAATGCTGCATTCTGATTGGCTACTCAACCGTTGTCTATTCGTGATAGACAACGTTTGGGAAACGCGCTCAAAACAATGGCAGAAAACTCTCGTTTTGGGGAGGTTTCAGATGAGATTTTTTTGAGAATGCATGATTTGTAATAGTCCACTAATTTGTTTCTACTAAAACAATTAGACAACTCGTCCTCGTTGTCTATGAGCGAATAGTCAACTCAGGCTTCGCCTTCGTTGACTATTCGCTCATAGACAACTCGGACTCGTTGTCTAATTGTTAAATAGTCAACTCGGGCTTCGCCCTCGTTGACTATCTGCTCATAGACAACTCGTTCTAATTGTTAAATAGTATTGCAAATATTTTTAATAGAAACTATTTGGCATACTTTTAAAATTTAATAATTAATCTTAGATACATAATTCAGCCATTTTGGTTGCCATGTATTTATTGAATAAACCATCCGGTAACCCACACCGCCCTATGATAACCACCGCTGGTCATACGTACTGACTAATGCTACTACATACAACACACAGGAATCACAAGAAGATTAGTGTTGCTGCTTCGCAAGCAATAATAGTGAATGTAAAATAAGTTTCAATATTACAAAATCGTAGTATCATTATACATTAAAAATTCGAATTATTCGCTCAATTTCTATGAGATATTTCATAGAAATATAGAGCTCATAATATAACCCGCTTATCGTTTGATGCTTTTATAATGTCGACAATAACCCTTTCATTTGCCAATCCGAATAGATTTTCAGTGGACCGCCTTCAAACTATAAATCTTCGTTGAATGATTTTCATAAACTATTAAAAAATAATTAAATAGTGCACTGTTTACTTTTTGGGTGCAATACCAGCTACAACACAATACGAGCGGCAATACCATGCGAAAGTCTACTGGTGTTTCGTCCATCGATTACTAAGAAATAAATATCTGGTCATCCTAACTCTAATCCTATCACTATTAATTCTAACTAACCACAACCATTATTCCAACCTTTACGCTTACCCTAAAATACATGCATTGTTAAAATGAACCTTTATTTGCACAAGAGCTTATAATAGTATATATTTTATATTTTAATAGTATATATTATCAAAATATTTTTGATAAATTCAATTAAGCTAAGCCTACAGATATCAGAAATTTAAATGTTAAAAAGCTTTCCTTTAATGTTGGAACCTTGTGTCATATATTACAATAACTCTCTTGGCAAGAGCTTTATAACAATGTATGGTACATAATTTTAAGGGAGGTAGTTAAAACATGACATGAATAAAGAGGTGAACACGTCATTTTCCATTTTTGGAAAAAAACATTGAAGGTGTTTTTCAAATTTTAAACATGTTTCCCTTTAGCTACAAGGCTAAAATTTAGACAGCAAATTAATTTTACAAGTATACTTTGTGATATATTGCACAAGGTTCCAGCTAAAACATTTCAAAATTTTGCCAAAAATTTCAGATCAATACTTATTAGCTATCATCAGAAATTTAGAAGTGAAAACCTCTCCTTTAATGTTGGAACTTTGTGTTATATATTAAAATAAACCTGTTGACAAGAGCTTTCTAACAATGTTTTGCACATCATTTAATTAGGAGAGGTAGTTAAAAGTTATTACCTGAATAAAAAGGTGAAAACTTCATTTTCCATTTTTGGAAACAAAATTGAAGTTGTTTTAAAATTGTAAACATGTTTTCCTTCAGCCAGGAGACTGAAATTTACACACCAAATTGCATTTTTCCAAGGCTTTAATTCTATACATTGTGCAATGTTCCAACTTAAGTATTTCAAAATATTTCCAAACATTTCTGATGAATAGGCCATTACCATCACAAATTCATAAATTAACAACATTTTCCTTTATACAATACACTGCTTGTACACATTATATTAAAGTCGATATATCTTACACCTTTTTAGGCCTCCTATTTAAAATGTTATGGGCTGAAACAATATCAAAACAAACAGACGCCATCTTGGTTTATGGCCGTACTTGGTTTATGGCCGCCATTTTGGATTTACGAAATTCATAGATTTTGCTGTACGATAATTCTGTTATATATTGAATTAAATATTGTGCCAATAGCTTTCTTTTGATATATCGCACATCTTTGTCGGACGACTATTTAAAACGTTATTAGTGAAACAAATGTTGCCTTTTTTCGACGACATCTTGGAATTCCGACGCCATCTTGAATACGAACATGGACAAAATATAAAATCTTCCGACCACGATATCTTTTGAAGTACCAACTCTAAGAACTCATACTACATATCTAATGAAAGCTTGATTAACAGTCTCTGACATACCTACAAACATAACTTTGTAACCGATTACTAACAGCTTAGCCTGTGGCCCAGACCACACACGCTTCGAATAACAGCTTTAAAAAATAGGTACGCAAGGATAAATAAGGATAAATATGAAATATTAAGGATAAATATGTTCGCTATAGTATATTATTATATAATTGCGAATTTGCAAAAGGAGTTTGTAGTTTTAAAAATTTTGCTATGGTTTTTGGAATAAGAGTACGAGAGTTTATTTCAACGTGGCACCGAAGCTTTTTAGTTCTCGGTACGAGTTTGGTTCTCCATGGTACGCCGTTACCGGATTTAAAGCCTCAAAAGCCGATGGTCGCGAATTATGTAAAACTGCTGTAATAATAAGGATGTTTAACATAAATTAATCATTTATAGATCAGTAGCAAGTGGATATCGGCGAAAGGTGGTTCCAAAGGTGGATTTCAAAACTTTTTTATAGGTTTTTAGAGTTTTTTAAGGTTTTGTTGTATTTTTAGAGATTTTTTAGGGTTAGACATTAATCTTAATTTGAGGCCATTTCTCAATAGCGTATTATAATTGCGTAATAGCGTAATATAGAACAAACTAACATTGAGTCTGAAGAATTCCCAAATGACTCATTATTTAGGACTTAGTTTTAATGGTAAATGTGGACAAACATCAAACTAAGTCATCTCTGCGCTTCGTTATTAAGAATTATCCTGAATCGTAGATGTGAGGATATTTATGGGATATTTATTATCAATTCGAGTCCCCCAAACGCGCCACCCGCTGAAAATTGGTTTGCCTGCGGAGGAGCGCTAGTGTAGCGCCTCCTATAGTGACTTTATTTCAGTGACATTTAAGAACTATTTTTGCCTACGTGTGGGGTTTAGTAGTTATAACAGGTCATGTGATTTAGAGTCTTCTCTCCCACGAGTCTCCAGCTGCTAAAATCGATAAGTTTTACTGTTTTCTTTGAGTTCTCGAAGATTTTGTCCGGTAAGGCGACTAGTTATATGTACCGTGTGTTAATCTATCATCTTCCGATGTCGGAAGAATATCCACGGCGATCAGGGCGCTTTTATAAATCGCCGTGGTTATAGTTCCGACACCGGATCTTTAGGTTCAATGGCTATAGATCCGACATATGCTTAACGCATGCGCGAGCATGTGTAGAGCTCATGGTTTCACAGAAGATAAATGAATATAAAAATGTTACAGGATATCTAACATATATATATATATATATATATATATATAAATGTACATTGTAAGAAATTATCATTTTTGGACTAAATATTTAAGAATTTAGTCTTAAAGAGCGTGGTAAAAAAGATTTTCGATGCGCCTCGTGCTGGGAGTCTTGGTATTCCTATGATAGATAGACTTCTGTTGTGAACTTTCTCAACTTCTTCTATAAGGTAGTTTGGCAAGCCACCCCAAATAGGGGCTGCATATTCAAGGAGTGGTCTTACTTTAGAACAGAACATAGTAATGTCAATGTCAACAGGAAGTCTTGCCTTCGTACATTCTCGCAGATGAAAGAGCCTCTTGTTTGCCTTGTCCGTGATTTCTTCGACGTGGCTATTCCATTTTAAGTTTTCCTGGCAGTATACTCCCAGGAGCTTAAATTTAGAGACTCTTTCAATGGGATTATTTTCCAGTGTGATGGCGTTGGGTTCAGGCATATCTTTGAATGTGATCCACATATCTTTGGTTTTGGAACCATTTAGTACCATCTTATTATTCATTGCCATTTGTTGCATGCTGTCGAGAGTTTATTGCATGTTGCTTGTTTCTGTTGGGGCAATGGATTCATATAGAGTGCAATCATCTGCATATTTACAAATACGAATGTGATCCCTGATGTCCTGAGGAATGGCATCCTCAAGATCGTTAATAAAAAAGTTAAAAGGGGACGGTGAGAGAACAGACCCTTGGGGTACACCCGCAGGGCAGGAAGCATTTGATGAAAGGACGGCAGAAAGTTTTACTTGTTGTGTTCTATCCCTCAAAAAGCTGCGGATCCACTCCCAGAAACCTTTGTTAATGTTGAAAGAGGCAAGTTTAGTCAAAAGTATGTTGTGGTTGACATAGTCGAACGCCTTAAGGAAGTCCAAGAACATGGCATGAATTCCCTTATGCGGCCAGCCGCGGTATGTCTACAAGAGCAGAGACAGTTGATCGATTCTGGGTAAAAGCATGCTGATTATCATGGATATCAAGATCTCTACTATTAAGTAGCAGCTGTACTTTTTCCAATACTTTTGCTATCTGAGGTAGCACTGAAATTTATCTAAAGTCAGTTTCAATGCATGCCCGTGTGTTTATACAATATTGGGTACGTTTTTTGTTCAATGCTAGTACAAACTATGTCGTGTACAACAACCGCAAGTTCCTCATGGTATCATTTCAGAAGCCATGCAGGAATACCATCAGAACCCGTGGCTTTCTTGGGATGTATGGTTTTGAGAATAAATTTCACCTATCCAATGCTAGGGAGTGGAGAAGGTTCATCACGTAGACCATCAATAGGGAATGTGGATCTTTCGTTGTTCCAAGTAGATCAGTAAATGCATTCTGTAGTTTTTGAGCGTGGTCAGCAAGGTTATATCCGCAGGAATGGAAGTCTGGGAAGGACGAGTAGAGATACCTGTCAGAGCGTTGATTTCTTTATACCATCTGGCATGGATCTGTTTTATATAGGCCAGATGCCTTGCTTTTGTGGTAATCAACCTTTGCTGTAGCGATAAGGCAAGATACTTCATCCAGTAGCAATTGGTATTTCTGCGTGTCGCCATTGGTGTAAGACCGTTGTCTTTCCTTGATTCGTGTGGTCATCATGCCTTGTCTGACGGATGCATTCATACAGTTTTCGTAAGCATTTATAAGCATTCTCAGGTTAAAACGCCTGCATACAGGATTAAAATTCATCTTATTAAAATCGCCACAGACTATGATACCTGCTCCTGGGCGAGAGAGAAGGGCTTCATCGAGGCAGTCAGTTAAATAATCGTTCATTTCTTTCTATTCCATGACAGTCTTACCTGGATGGAAGTAAAGACCAACAATAATTATACTGCTAAAGGGTCTTGGAAGTCTGTGAGGGGATAATAAAAGCCATAGCACTTCCATTTCCTCTTTCTCCAAATTTGTCAAATGGCTAGTTGGGATACAGTTGTTCACGAAAGCGACGACGCCACCCCCGATACGGTTTGCCCAATCTTTTCGATAAGTTACAGTACGTGATCCAGCGGATATGCCTGAAGTGGGAATGTCGTTTGAAAGCCACGATTCGGTTATAATGGATAAATCTATGTTATTATTTTCAATCACTGGATGTAATTCATCAATTTTATTTGTAATATGGCATGCATTAGTGAGAAGCAAAGAGGGCACAGCATGTATTTGTGGCAAGGAAGAAAGGTGACTGTTGTGGTATTTCCTTAGTGTCAGTATAGGGATGTAAATTCAGTTAGTTTGTACATGTCCCTTATGAGGTACGCCGCTGGGTCATAATAGTATTAATGTATCGCCTTTGCGAACTTGTGTGTGTTTTACTATTGCTGCACTTGTATATTGTTGAATACATAGCAACTTAATTAATGCATGTGTACCTAGCTCTGTATGTTTAGCCATTTATCTTGACTTACAGGTTTATTTTACCTGAAATCTGAATACAGAGACGAAAGGAGGATTAATCAGGTGCCATAAAGTGCGGAATATAAGCCCTGGGCTTATACAATTTCGTAAGGGGTTTTGGGTGGGCTTATAAACGGAGGGTTTATATTCGGGGGGGCTTATAAGCGGAATAAAAAAACGTTTGGGAACATTCCTACTTGGAATTCATCTTGACAAATATTATTAAACAGTTTTAACGTCAGTCTGATATACTGAGTAAACTGTTACACCTCCAAAGCCCAAAATTCCGTAAGATTACATTACTAGTAAGAGATGGGGTAGGGGTGGATAAACGTTGATTTAAACGTTGACCACAAACATTTGTCCGTGTGGTTGTAAACAGCTCGGAAAAAAACCCACCTCCTCAACAGGAACCTATAAGTCACGTGGTCTTACCGTATGTGCAAGGAATATCAGAGAGAATAAAACGGAGAATAATTAAGCAATGCAAGCCCTATTCCAACAAAACCAAAAGATGCCTGTATGAAAAATGCCTGTATGAAAAATTTATCATAATTTGACATCCAGAACTAAGCTCACTAAACACTAGGAACGAACTTATATCGACATGTAGACATAGAAAAAAACACTTGCTACCGGCCATATTCAGCTAGTAATTATTCACAATCTGTAAACCTAACTGCATCAACATCAGACGCGATAATCACCTGATGAGTGTGGTAAGTCCGCTTACCATACGAAACATATATATATATATATATATATATATATATATATATATATATATATATATATATATATATATATAATATATATATATATATATGGGGTATTTACAGGGGCGGGTAATACATACTTCATCAATTACACATTTGATTGCGATTCAGTGGGAGTTATTTGTCTTATAACATGTGCTAAGATTTATGTGGGAAGCACGATTACATCATTTAGGAAAATATTTAATAACCATAAGAGCAGTTTGAATAGGTTCGGCAAGGTTTGTAGGGGAATAGCAGGTGAGCATTTGTATGCGCATTTTTTTGAAAGTGGACATACCAATGGTTTGTTGGAAGATGTTAAAATTAAAATAATTGACAAAACAAATGTAAATGATCCGACAACAAGGGAGGGATTCTGGGCATACAAGTTAGATTCGTTTATACCTCGGGGACTTAATATTAGGGATTTTTGGTAAAATAGGTTCATTTTTAATTAGATTTAGAGTATATATTAGCGCTTCAAAAATCTGTGTACTCGTCTTGTAAAATGAATATTAGAGCCCAGCTCAAAATTCGAATGTGGAGATGGCTCTCGTAACAAACATGGAACAAACAAGAAACAATTTTTAAAGATATTTTACTGACGTTTCGTTGCCAACGCGCAACATTCTTAAAGTGAATTAATACAAGATGTGAAAACTATTATTTAAATATATTTACAGTGTTAATAATAAGCCAATCAAAGCAGAGGCAAAATAAAGAAAGCGGAACGGAACTGACGTTTCCGTTGAGGCAGGGTTTAAATTTAGTAATACCATGATCACCTCGGATTCTTTTGTTCTCTCCGGGAATTTAATCGCTAATTTCCCTCATTGCTCATGCAAGAGGGAAATTTTGCCATGTCTTCTAAATTTCCCTCATTCCTACAATATCATGCGGGAAATTTAGTAGAACACAAAGGATTTCTTTGTCTACTAATTTTCCCGTGCATGTGAATGAGGGAAAATTAGAAGACAAACAAATCCTTTGTTTTCCACTAAATTTCCCGCTTGCATATCATATCCAGACGGGAATCTTATAAGACAAAGGACTCTGCCTCCAACCACGGGCTAGATAAGGTTCTCAAAGTTATCCTCGGCGATCATAATATTACAAACTAATACCATGACTTGTCGGGAAATTAGCGATTAAATTGCCCTTCGCCTCGGGAAGATTTGTAAAAGTCCTCGGGCTTCGCCCTCGGACTTTCACAAATCTTCCCTCGGCGGCGGGCAATTTAATCGCTAATTTCCCTCAAGTCATGGTATTACTTATAAAAATATTAAAGTAAACTTTCTCTGATTAGTAATTCAAACGTTGAATTACATGAAGAAAGAACAGAAGTCATCAAAAGAAATGGGGTGGCAAGTTTCGTTAGAGTGACATCGTATGTTTGAAAGTGAAGGCTGAGACAGTTTCTTGCCCGTTAAAGCCGAGACTCCCATGTGTTCCGAGATGCGCGTGTGTAAATGACTGCGCGTTTGCCCAAAATACAATGCTCCGCAGCATTGACACTATATTAATAGACAACATGCGACCTCAGTAACTTGGGAGTCCGGTCTTTAAACGGAAAGAAACTTGACAAGCGTAAGTTCGGTTTAAAGATGACACGAAGATCAATTTGTGGGAAACAAGAATTAAAAAGTTTGATGAGTTTGGTACGAATTTCCAGTGAATGAGTACCGGTAAATGGAAGGCCAAAATATATAATACGCTTAGGGACAGTAATATTACTGACAGATGGAGAAAAAACCTTATCAAGAAAAACCCTAAGACAACGGTCGAAGAAAACAGCGGTGTAACCATGACTTCCGAATGAAAAATATGGTAAGATGTGCAAATCTTAAAATAACGATCAAGCAACGTGTAGATTAGCTCACGTTTAAAGATAAAGGAATAAAACTATCAAAATTAGTGAAAAGTCCCGTGAATGTAGGCTTACGATATACGGAAGTGGAAAAGCCATCGGTACGATCTACAGAGACATCTAAAAAGGGAAGAGTTTTGTTCACCTCTAGCTCACTAGTAAATTTGATATTACTGTGACGTGAATTAAGATAATCTACGAACGGTTTAACATGACTCTGGGAACGAAATACAATAAAACAATCATCAACATATCTACGATAAAACAAGGGTTTAAATTCAGGGGGACAATTTTCCAACCAACCACCTTCATGAAAAGATAAAAAAATATTAGCAAATAACGGACCTAAAGGAGAGCCCATAGCAACGCCATCGACTTGTTCATAAAGAACACCATTGAAAAGAAAATGACAATTCTTGACTGCAAAAGATAAAAGTTTCCTAAACTGAATATGCGAGAAACAAAGAAAATGACTTGAATTACGAAAAGCTTATAAATAATAATATCTATAGTTTCATCGAGTGGGACATTGTCGAGAAAGACCGATTATGTTGGTAAGATGGATGACATTTTACGAGACACCACCAAGTTCAAGCTTCTAGATTCTGATCCTGTCAAACTTACCATCAGTCGTGAGAACAAGCTCCGCACCTTTCTCCGCAGTTTGAAAAAAGATAAGATTATTTCTGATGAACTATATCAAAAACTTGCCGCTACAGGAATAGTGCAGTGCTCTGACCACTGAGCTACGGAAGCCGTTGCCGAGAGCCTAGCCACGAGTTCTGTATATATGGTGGTGGTAATGCCGGGATAAGATTCTGGGTATATTATAGGTAATATTTGGCATTTCACTCGATCAAACTACATGTTGAAAGGATTTATGGTGAAGGAAAATTTCGAGTATTCGAAATTTTTCGAGTATTCGAAATTTTCATGTATTCCAACACTCGAAATTTTCCTTCACCATAAATCCTTTCAACATGTAGTTTGATCGAGTGAAATGCCAAATATTACCTATAATATACCCAGAATCTTATCCCGGCATTACCACCACCATATATACAGAACTCGTGGCTAGGCTCTCGGCAACGGCTTCCGTAGCTCAGTGGTCAGAGCACTGCACGGTCGCGGGTTCAATTCCAGCCGGAAGGCCTTGAAGTTGCATTTTTCGCAACTGGTCCCAGTTTGGTCTTAAAATGTATATGTATTCCAACACTCGAAATTTTCCTTCACCATAAATCCTTTCACTATATATATATAATTAAATATATATATATATATATTCTTTTCTCAATCCCACTACAGTTATTACTGCCCCCAAATTCAACCACACAATCCGTCATACTTTTTCATGCACTTCCACCAACATCATTTATTGCATTTCTTGCGATAAATGCCCTAAAATCTACATCGGTGAAACTGGGCTACGCCTTTCAGACAGGTTTGCTGAACATCTTAGTTCCGTGAGAAACAATGATGTTGACAAACCTGTAGTCCGCCATTTCAACAGCTCTAACCATTTGGTTTCAGACATGAAAGTCTGTGCCATCCTTCCCATCTCAGGTGGTATTACCAACGATAACCGCAAACGGCAAGAGAAGCGTCTCATTTTTAAACTTGGCACCGCACATTCTCTTGGTCTTAACGAACGTTTTTCTTTTATTTAATTTCCTACAAGTTTTTTGTTTTTTAGTTTGCTTGGAACTTTTTTATTATTAGCTTATGCATTTCAAGTTTTGTTTCTTACTGCTTTAATAGCGCCTAATCCCCTTAATATTGGACCTGTCATTTCTCTCTCCCCCTCTGATCGACTGTAAAAATAGCAAATGATTTAACTTTTCGCATCTTACTAATTATTACTTTGATTAGTGCCATCTTAGCTAATTTGGTTATGGAATACATCGAACAAAAGGCTTTTTCAACGATCAGCACATCCTCCCATTAACGCTCATATCCAATTCACCTATACGAACAAGAAGTTTACCCCTTGACCACACGACAAGAGGATGGTTCAAATATCAACTATATATATATATATATACAGCAAAGTGAAAAGGTGGTAAACTGCCAATAATTTAGTGACGAGATACTGACGTTTCGAGCGGAGCCCTTCATCAGAGTAAGACGAGATGAAATAAAATAAATAGGGCTTATATATATATGCCAAAAGGGTGTCACAAGTAGAAAGTAGCAAATCAAATGCACGGGAGATAATCGGAGATCCCATGGGACAACCAAACACTTGTTTATAGTAAATTCCATTACTGGAGATTTTTGAATTTGTAAGTCATTTCCTGCATTTTGAGACAAGTTTTAAACTTTTCGCTTCATAATTTCCACTTTAATACTTGGTAATGCGATGCCAAGTCGGTCAAACTGGTTCCCAGTTTTCCTCAATAGTGATTGTTTATATAACATATAAACTTTAAGAAAAGTAGGGTTGTTAAAAGCAGGGTTATTACTGAATTGAAACAGAAATTTAAAGCGGGGTTTTTAAAGAACGAAGCATATATGTTAGATAAACAATCACCAAAGTCCTGGTGACTACCACAGTCCGCCGAAATTCCTTCAAGACTTTTGTACCGTACACTTGACATCTGCGCACGACGAGACCTCTTGTTTTGATGACTGTGGAGCAGTAGTTGTACGTTTTGGCTTGCATATGCATGCTTCTGTTTTATTGGGGGGAGCGGTGCCCCCCCACCATTGACATCGGGGGGCGACGGCCCCTCTGCCCCCTGCTCCGCCGCCAGGTGTCGAGTAAAAGCGGCGAATTTAATATGTATATGAAGAAATCACCGACTGTTCTGACCGTGTCTCGATAGCTCAAAGGTCAGAGCGCCGAAACGTTGATTCGGAGACCAGGGTTGGATTCCCGGTTGGGGTTATACCTGTACGTATTTGACTTATAATATTAATTATTATTCTTAAAGCTCTCTGTATACAAGAAGTTGTGTATTGCTTCGCTACTTTTGGAAGTGCGCTCGTGAGGCCTTGCTCCACGTTATGGTTAGATGCGATGTCTGCCTGTTGGTGTCGAGTGAAAGCGGCGAATATGTATATGGAGAAATCACAGACTGTTCTGACCGTGTCTCAATAGCTCAAAGGTCAGAGCGCCGAAACGTTGATTCGGAGACCAGGATTCGATTCCCGGTTTGGGGCAGTCACTTTTTCCATACGTATTTGACTTATTTGAATCATAAAAATCAAAGCCCAGCAAATAACTTTCTGGTACAGCATTTCAGTCGAAAATGTTATTATAGCTAACGTTTCGTTATATATATATATATATACACATATTCAAATATAAATTAAGTATAAGATTACATAAACGGTAAAATAGATAAACAGTCAACTAGATAATGGTAAACATTATATACAAACGGTAAAAATTTAAAGTTTAAAATTTGAAAATCAAAACAATTATTGCCTATTATATTACATATAAGGTGAGTATATGTCAAGGTTAAGTTATTATTAGCAGAAGAGAGCTTAGAATAATGAAAGTGGTAGAGCTGATATTAGCATTAAGACTGGGTTTGAGTTTGGAAATCATAAGACTTTCTCTGAGAAGGAATTCAAATTTAGATGTTGCAGAGGTGAGGATTTTAAAATCAGAGAAGGAAATAGGATGTTTGGTGAAATGATTATGTGATAGAATTATGTGATAGAAACAGAACGTTTCTTTCCAGTTATAGGGGAAATACCCATATGTTCAGAGATTCGTGTGTGAATGTGTCGGAACGTTTGTCCGACATACAATGCATCATATATACTTATATGAACTAGAAGTTACTATCGCAAGGGGAGTGCTGCCTCAAAATCCAAGGCAGTTGTAATATTGTGTAAAATTGCAAAACTAAGTGGTGGGCTAGTTATTGAACTCAAGTCAGAGGTAGTATAGACTCGTACCCATGCGGTTATGGTTCAGGTAATACCAGAGCAGTGAGTTGTACATATATATGGAGCTCACAATGAGCTTGCTGGACCATAGGTACGTACTAACTCTGGGGGTAAGACATTCATTAAGCTCAGCCAGGGCCACTTGTTGTGTTGTAACCGTTCTCAACATCTATTCACAATATAGTAAGTAGTTCAGTAATATTAAACAGATGTAAGTTGAACAGTTGCATAAAAATGCAGTTGAACATAAAGATAAAATAGTTGTATACAGTAACATAGCTCTCTGTACAAGGCTTGCATAAAAAAATTTGACTTATATTAAAATCCTCTTTAATATTAATTATTATTCTTAAAATCGTCTGTATACAACAAGTTGTGTATCGCTTCGCTACTTTGAGAAGTTAACTCCACGTTATGTTTAGATTATAGTTGTATTGGGGACAGTCTTATACATGAAGTAACCAGCTTTAGCCATTGCATGAAGTACCTACCGATTAATCCTCCTTCACACAGTAATCTTTTCTTATCGTGTCATAATGAGGTTATTAGATAACGACCAAGGTTAATTACAACTAATGAACTGCGCAAGGCTTGGGGCGAGTATGCGAGTGGTTATATGAGAGGCACACCATGCTTGGCTGATCATTGCGCCTGCTGACGGCACAGCGAAGACATAGCAGAGTATCAGTACCAGACGAGAAGTAAAGAAATGGCAAAAATAGAAATGGAGACAGGGAACGACGGAGGGAGTAGCAGTGGTACGATACACGCACGAACAAGTATCAATTGGTCACTTGCCTTCCAGTCAATCAAATTCCGAACTAGCTTGGTCGAAGTGGTAACGCAAGCTGTAGCGCAAGCGAATGGACAACAGTCAGGACAACACGGACGAGTCCAGGCTCTCGAGCAACTTGGCGACACCACTCCGGGAAACAGTGCGGAGAAAAGGTATGGAGTCGCAATGGCCCGTTCGGTTCAGGTATGACCAGCGATTCATAGCCGTCACTCACAGCAAGGTATGTTAACTGCTCCTTTATTTGTTGGCATTGCAAGTCCCCGGGCAAGGAACTCTACATTCAGGCAAACGCAGGCGAAACTGGACGCTCGAACTTCTTGACAAATGCTCAGAATTATCAAGCGCTTTTCCTTCGGGCCCGGTCGCTCGCCAATCCCACCGAAAGTCGTCTCGACAACACTAGAAAATTAGTTTCTCGAGATGGCCAAAAATAGGCCCCAACGACCGAATCGCCTTCATTTATCATCAAAAGGGGCTCGATCGTGCCTGTAACTATAGGCTATCTTTAAAACCAGGAACGGGGAATCGGGGAACCGAACGAGGAACGGAACGGAACTTTAAAAGCCGGAATCTTTAAAAGGGGGAATCTTTAAAAGCCGGAATATTAATCTTTAAAAGCCGGAATCTTTAAAAGGGGGAATCTTTAAAAGGGGGAATCTTTAAAAGGGGGAATCTTTAAAAGGGGGAATCTTTAAAAGGGGGAATCTTTAAAAGCCGGAATCTTTAAAAGCCGGAATCTTTAAAAAGCCGGAATCTTTAAAAGCCGGAATCTTTAAAAGGTTGGGACAAAACGCGCATACGGATACGGACGGACGGACAGATAAGATACGGTTGAAAGTACAAAACGCGGATACGGATAAAAGTACAAAATGCGGATGAACGTAATTTTGTTGATATTATGCTTTCCCGTACTTTTTTAACGAGTTTATTACGCCTTTTAAAAACTTATAATTGAATATATTATAACTGTGATTTTGTGTCGCTAGCGTTTCCGCGACGAGTAGTTTTGCGGTTATTTAAACTCTATTTTCAGGTGAATTCCTGAGATAATACCGTATCTCAATCATAACAAACACGATCAAAATACACGCGTAAACAACAATTTATGTTTTCGAACTTCTCATTCTTCCGAAACCTAATTCAGCGAGTTAAGTTGCCGAGTATTTTACGAGTTTCGGAATTCGGATGTATTTTAAAAATGCGAGAAACGAGTAAAATGCCCTACATTATTATCGGACAAACCACTCAATGGGATATTTATTATGACTTGTATTTTATTCGCCATTCAAATCTATCTTCCGGCGGGTAGGCGAGTCTTGCCATTCGATGGAAAAAATGGTCCCGAAGGTTTGAGAATCTTTTGATTAGTTTACGTGAATTTGACCCCGTCGGAGAGGCGACGAACGATATATTTGACACGCTTCCAGATACAGGAATAAACTACGACAGCGCTATGAAATGTTTAACCGAGTACTTCGACCCAGTGCGCAACAAAGATAGGCAATCTACGAATTCAGACAACTCAAACGAGAAACCGGCGAAGCAATCAACAATTTTTATCGAAGATTAAAAGAGAAAGCAAACACCTGTGAGTTTACCGACACAGACTCTGAAATCCGAACACAGATTATTCATACAACGTCTGACCCGCGACTACGGAGAAAAGCGCTTCGAGAACAGCTCAATCTAAAAGCTCTTCTCAGGTATGGTTCAACGTTGGAAAAGACGGATATGAACGCAAAACTGCTGGAACAAAATCGTGAGCTCAACCAGTCGACAAATCACCTTTCACCGCCAAGTGTTTGGGGCTTTTATTGTTTTCAAATAAAATTGCGAATCTGGAGCTATAACATTTCTGATGATCTTCTGGCGAGATAAGACTTGAAAAAAGCGACCGGGTGGCGATCTGGAACACGGTTTCTTCTTCGTCTGTGCAGGTTTTTGTGCCTCGCTCTGTCAGCCAACTGACGTACTCGTTTCCCTCAGCCTCAAGACCATCTTTTCTGGAGGAGTGAGAGCGATTCCATATTTCCAGCAGCTAGCGACTGTGAAGGAGACTATAGCTATAGGCGGGAATCGGAAATTCACTCATGATAAACACGTCTCACTTACTGGGCTATGCAGGCTCGCCTCCATATATAAAACAGGCCCTAACAGCAAGTTGATCAGGAAGAGACCGATATTGAGTTAATTTATTTATACAAACTTGGTTAAGTAAAACTATTTGTTATGATAGTGTTTAAAATAAAGACAAGTGAATTTAACTCGAAAACATTGAGTTTATTATTTATATTTTAACCCAAATTTCTGGAGTAAAATTAACTCTTCATTGCCGAGTTATTTTTAACTCCAAAAAGAAGAGTAATATTTAACTCCAAAATTCGGATTGCATGTTTTGGATTCAAAATTTAGACCCCGATTTTGGAGTTGAAACTACTCGTTGAAAATAGAAATTGGTCGTGGAGGTCTTGCTGCCGTTTTCACGGCCGTTCTACTACCGGCTCCCGACAAGGAGAAAATAGTTGTCAAATAAAGCATCTGGATTCAGACGACACTGCTACAAAAACACTCGTGAAGGAAGCGCGTTTACTACGTCAGTTAAACCACCCTAACATTGTGCAACTGAAGGGAATCTGCGTGGACCAGTTTGCCATACTTTTGTATGTGTATTTTGATTTCTCGCCCATTGGTGGTATTGGAATATCTGTCATTAGCCTTGCAGATTCCCCCTTTTAAAGATTCCCCCTTTTAAAGATTCCCCCTTTTAAAGATTCCCCCTTTTAAAGATTCCCCCTTTTAAAGATTCCGGCTTTTAAAGATTCCCCCTTTTAAAGATTCCGGCTTTTAAAGTTCCGTTCCGTTCCTCGTTCCGTTCCCCGTTCCGTTCCCCGATTCCCCGTTCCTGGTTTTAAAGATAGCCTGTAACTATAGTCACCGCGCGAAAGAAACAAGAGGTGTTAGATATGATGACATGCATGACCTGAATCCAAGTAATAACAAGCGCCTGGTAAGTCGGTGAACCCCCCGTCTGCACCTAACCAACCATACGGGTAAGTAAAGTGAATGCAGGTGTTAATTTCACATTAAAACTCCTGAAGAAGCGCATACCGTATTTACGCGATTAAGCGCCGCCCTCGATTAAGCGCCGCCCCCGATTAAGCGCCGCATACGAGAGTAAAAATATTAAAAAGCGCCGCCCTCGAATAAGCGCCGCACTTCTTTACGACAATGCGTCGCTTAATCGAAGCACCGTCAGACAGAACCAATGTTAGTCAAGTTTAACCAATTTTAGCATTTTAGCGGTGGGAAAAATGGTCCACACGCTCGTTAAATCATTCATATACCAACACAATATTAACCTGTTACCTACCATTTTACCAACAAAATAATATGATTTTTAAAGAACGCCGCCCTCAAATGAGCGCCGCCCTCAAATAAGCGCCGCATCTGAAACACTAAAAATTTAAAGAGCGCCGCGGCGCTTAAACGAGTAAATACGGTATGCTGGGAATTGTGCTACGAAGCCACGACCATATATGGTATATAAACCATGTGTTTTATATCAGAGGATGCAGACATGGACAAAACGAAAGTAAATCGTCCTAATTTCCAAACAGTATTAATACGCTATAAACGCACAGAAAACACATGCACACACATAGCAGTAGAGATGCCCATGCAGGTGTATGTAATTCCTAGTTCAATATCCTCGTAGTTATTCCAGAAAAATTGCTTCACAAGTTACTTATGTGAATTTTGTCTTATGTGACATTTTGTCTAAATATGAAACTATGGCGTTTGTTTCCTGAAAAGATTATATTCCCAAAATTGTTCATAACTTTATCCGAAACTTTCAACCGCATTAGGGACTTTAAGATCTTACAATGCGCTGATCTAAGACACGGGTTACTAAACGAACTAAATCTTTCATTGTGGTGATCAAGTTAAAGTCGATCGACAGCTTTTTCTATCCGTCTATGACGTCTTCGTGAAGACGTGAGAATGTACGTCGTACACAGAACAAGGACGACGTTGAGAGTAAGACGAAAGATGATTTATTATTCTCTTTGTTTTACAAGAAGAATTATTTTGTTTGAAGGACGTCGCTGAAATATAAGATAAATGTCGCCACAAGGAATTTGGCACAAAAAATCTACATAATGACGATAAGGACACAGTTCCATAATTAAAAGAGACAAAATTAATCTATGAACTAGGACAGAAGCAACTAAATGCTGAGAATAATAACTATTACAATATTTTAAAAGTTAAAGTCACTCAGTCAGTTTACAGTTCGTGATCAGTAGTGGCCACTGTAAGCTGGAGGTGGACATTGCTTTTGTGGTGGTGGAAAGCCTTGGAGTTGGTTGCCATATGGAGGATTCTGCACAAATGCTGGACCGGTATTCTGCATTTGGGAGTTGTGTACGGCGATGACTGATGTGTTTGGTTGGGTAACGACAACACCATGATGAACGGGTCTACTTGTCGACGACGCCACGCAGCAACAGCAGCAGATAATAATGGCGACGGGAACAACAATGACAAGAAGAACACTGATAACGATAACAGCAATGATCCAGGTTGCTAAACCAACACTTATGTCAGTACAACTTGAAAATGTACATTCACTTGCACAGCAGTATTCACTTGACCCACAGTCAGAGTTGTATTCACAATATTCACCAATACAGTCGCTTTCGCATTGGCGTTCTTCGAAAATACCTTTCCTACAGCATGACGTCTTCCATATATACTGAGTACAGTCTGTGTCGCTAATACACCCACCATACGTTTCGTTCATCAAGGCAGCAACCAGAAGGTTGATAAAAACAATAAAGCTTTTGAATTTTAACATTATTACAATTGCAACGAATTTCTTCTCACTGTGAACTAAAACACTGACAACGCGGAAGAATTTTACTTGATCCCCCGATAATATGAAATATGATAATACTGTTCGTTGTGTTGATGTGGCGATGGGGTTACCGGGGGGACGCCAGTGTAGTGTTTTCAAATAAAATCAATATTTATTTAAAATTATACACGATCTATATAAAATGCCAACACCACCGAAGATATTTAAACAGTGATGGGGTTACAACCGGAATTTTGAGCGGTTAATGTAAAATGTTGGGGTCAGTTTTCCGTGTACTCTATGGAGGTGGATGGGTGGGGGCTAGGGAAACTCCCCCGGTTAGGCGGGGTTGCATAGGGTTAGCCAATCAGATGGCTCAAGTTAGATGGAAATAGATGACCAGTGATACTACGGACTCAGAACATGTCAATGATCTCAAAATAATTTCTGCAGCGGATGTCCCATCAGTGTATGGGTTACTTGTAACGTTACTCACTACGTTGTCTAAAATTATTCTGCCTTGTGAGACTCTGTTGTTATTGTGCTGCGCATTTTAGCGTTTATTGTGTTCATTTTCCTGTTGTTCTTCATCGACCAAATTATTTGCCCACTATACCGCAAACGTTTATGTAGTAGTGGAAAGCGCTAGCGTACTGAGTTAATAAAGACACGAAAATTAAATCGATTGGAAACATTTGCTATTTATACTGTCATGTTTTATATATATATATATATATATATATATATATATATATATATATATATATATATATATATATATATATATATATATATATATATATATATATATATATATATATATATATATATATATATATATATATATATATATATATATATATATATATATATATATATGTATATATATATATATATATATATATATATATATATATAATATATATATATATATATATATATATATATATATATATATATATATATATATATATATATATATATATATATATATATATATATATATATATATAATATATATATATATAATATATATATATATATATATATATAATATATAATATATATATATATATAATATATATATATATATATATATAATATATACAGTCAATTCAAAAAAGGTTGTCTTTGAAACATATAAACCTTAAACATTAAGCGCGCAATGTAGGTTGGGAATTCTTATTTAAATTCAGGAGGGCTTTGTTAGAATGCCGGCCGCATACTGGTTGACAGACATAGTGGGTATTGAGGTCCAGGTTTAAGTGGGTTTTTTCCTACAGATATCGAGTAAAACGATAAATCGCTAAATTCAAAAGTTCAGAAATTTAGGAAATGTCAGCACGGACCACACGAAGAATTGGTAATAATGGAATTGCTGCATCCAGATAGAGCGATTGCAGAAGTGTTGGACAAAGTAGTGAAGAAACAGGGTCCGTCGCAATATGCATGCTCCACTCATCATTAATTTATTTAAGAAAAAAACAACATTACTCGGAAGGTTAGTGCATGTCTAGCGTATGGTTTTGTAAAAATAAAAATGATGTATTAATTAACGGCTTGCTGAAATCTCTTTTATAGTTAAGCACAATTGCACAACAAAGATGCGAAGATGCGAGAGCAGAATTTCGAGATTCGACGCGCTTATTATCTCCAGAGATGTTCGTTTTCCTTGACGAAAGTGGATATCTAAGTTGACTAAAAATTTGCATGTTTTGTGATGACAATTAATAAAATAGAAACCAGACGGGAATATCAAATTCCCATGAGTCTAAACGCACATAATTCTTAAATAAGCATAGTTTCTTTTGTTCTGCAAAAAGCCTTTGGGACCATGGATATATTGCCATCTTGTTTCTCTTTTAAACCTCTTTCATGGTCAAAGTGAATATACTCTTTTACGTTACTTTACAGCCTAAAAGAATCATGAGAAGACATGGATATAATTTGAAAGGACGACAGGCAAATATTTATCGGCGCTATTTACCCTGGGGTCCACGCATCACCGCTATTCCAATGATATGTATACGGAAGGTTTACTTGACGTTGGAATATATACAGTGTGTATAAAAAAACAACTGAACCGGCATAAAATTAATTAACATTCCTTTCAAACCTATTGTCACTTTCACACCTCTGAGCCACGGTGCGTAAAAATATGGTAGTATGGTTTTATATACACCTCGGAACAGATCTTCAACAGCAGCAATATTTCCCAATATTTCCCGTGTGGTTCTTCGCCAGTCAGAATTGCCCTTATTACGCGGTTAAATGGCTAGTTCCTGTATTCAGATATTTCCTGACGTTTCACAAAACTGTTATCTTAATTTCCCAGGTGTATATAAGACCGGCGTGTTTTTAATTTCCCAGTAGTATGACCATTTTCTAATGTTCAGTTTTTTTATACACACTGTAGAGAACATGTAGATGGCGAAAATACATGCAAGCGGTGTGAAATTTCCCAGTGGGATGTACGCTTTAATTTTAACTCTGCGCATTTAGACTCTCGTGGGAATTTGATGTTCCGGCCTGGTTCCCAATTAATTAATTGTCAGCACAAAACAACATGCAAATTATTAATCAACTTACATATGCGTCAAGGAAAACGAACATCTCTCGAGGTAATAAACACGCCGAAGCCCAAAATTCTGCTATCGCATCATCGCATCTTTGTTGTGCAATTTTGTTTAAATAGATATTTCAGCATGCCGTTAATAAATACTTATTATTTATTTTTTCAAAATCATAGTATAAAAACCAGTTATAGACAATAACTTTCCGAGTTATATTTTTTCTTAAATAGTATCATGAAGAGTGGAGCACGAATATTGCGATCCCGTTTCTTCATATACTTTTACAATACTTCTGCAATCGTTCTATCTGGATACTGCATGCAGCAGCAATTCCATTAGTACCATGTCGTTCTTCGTGTGGATGTATTGATATACAATAATACGGTCTACCGATGATAGAAGAGCTGACATTTCCTAAATTTCTGAACTTTTGAATATGGCGATTTGTCATTTTACTCGATATCTGTAGGTAAAAACCCACTTCCCTGGATCTCAATACCCACTATTTCCGTCAACCAAATTGCTCTCCATCTTAAATATTAACTGTATGCGGCCGGCATTCCCAACCTATCTTGCGCGCTCAATGTTTAAGGTTTATATGTTCAACCTTTTTTGAATTGACTGTATATATATATATATATATATATATATATATATATATATATATATATATATATATATATATATATATATATATATATATATATTTAGCAATTATTGAACGAGGTTGAGCGTGATATGAAGAATTATCATGCCCGAAGTTTGCCGTTATCAACCGAAGCCGCAGGCTGAGGTTGATAACGGCAAACTGAGGGCATGATAATTCTTCATATCACGCGAAAACCGAGTTCAATAATTGTTTTATTATTTATTTAAAAAATGAAAAATATCTTGCGTGCTAGCCAGTCAAGAATTACGAAATGCGCGAGGTCAACAAAGAAGATATGATTGTCGTCGCCATAACCATGACAACGAAGTCATATTGACGCGTTAATAATTATCATATTGACTCGCTTGACCATATTTGGCAAGCTGTCGCCGCGTAAAGAGCCTGGACACGAGGTTGTTGAGTTGATATGACGATTTCACAGTTGGCTGTTAGCCAATCAGAAACCAGGAATTTTTTAAATAAATAATAAATATATTTATTATATGGATATGAGTAAAATACCGTAAAATATGCCACTGATATATTCCGTATTTTACGGTAGTGTGATATGAAGTCATATCTTACCCACGCTAATTCACGCCATTTTGCCCTTTCTGTTTTGGATATACAATATGGCAACTTCTCGACATTTTGTCGATGTTTCCGACGCTGATTTGGCAAGGTTTTCTGAAGAAAATGAAAATGAGAACACAAAAAGAAAGACTAAGTCCGATTTGGCGATCTTCAGCGACTATTTATCCTCGATAAACGAGCCGAGAGACATAACATTGTTGCCGTACGGGCCGTACGGTGAGCTACAAAAAATCTTGATGAAATTTATTTTGGCAGTGAAGAAACGACTTGCACTGCACGAAAAATTGCATTTGCTTAAGTTTAGAATTGGAGTAAATCTGATGCAAATTTAGGGCTTGAAATTTGAATAAGTTTAATATCGGCGTAAATACGGGGCAAATGTAGAGATTTCCCACACAGGGAATATAGGCAAATGCAGAGCAAATATCGAATTTGCATATATTTCAGATTAGATTTGCGCCGTGTCACAAATCTGTTTGTTTACGCTTTATTTGATTCGTATTTGCGCTACGAGTAAATATGACTTAGATTTGCTAGTATTTAGTCACGTAGTAAATTTAGTACAAATTACATATTTGTGCCATGGTGGAAAGTTAAGCAAAAATTGCATTTACTCCAGTTTAGGATTGGAGTAAATCTGAAGCAAATTTAGAGATTGAAATTTGATATAAGTTTAATATCGGCGTAAATACGGGGCAAATGTAGAGATTTCCCACACAGGGAATACAGGCAAATGCAGAGCAAATATCGAATTTGCATATATTTCAGATTAGATTTACGCCGTGTCACAAATCTGTTTGTTTACGCTTTATTTGATTCGTATTTGCGCTACAAGTAAATATGACTCAGATTTGCTAGTATTTAGTCTGGTAGTAAATTTAGTACAAATTACATATTTGTGCCATGGTGGAAATTTAAGCAAACGCAGGCAATCTTAATTTTCTATAAGCTTTCCCATAACCTTCAGATTTATATTGTCACCATTGTATACTTGAAAATATACAGTATGTAATAGTCATCTACTGTATCAGACCTAACCATAATGTACTGTACAAAGTATTATTCACTTTCTCACTTTCCTCAGACAGACTTAATGTTTTGAGGTTGCCTGTTTAATTTTACAGTATGAGTAAATGGATCAAACTAGCTACAGTGTAAAAATAGGTTTAGCTGTTTAGGTTTGGAGCTACCGTAGTATATAGCTACTATACAGTACTGTATGGTAATCATGTTATAACATACTGTACGTTATCAAGGTCTCTGTTGTGGAACGTACAGGGATGGATTTGCATTGTTTGTGTGCAGGCGGTGCGCACACCCCTAGCATTACCCAAGGGGGTGCACAAGGGGTACCATTATTCCCTTTTATTATATACAGTATTTTTTTTGAATTAGCATGGCAATTGTCAGTAAAAATGAAATACCGTAATAGAGACCAAATAAGATAATATCAACATAACATGATACAGTTGTCAGTTACAATATATAAACTAAAGTACAGTAGCGAATATACCTGTACACGGTCCCCCTCTGCCTCAGGAGCCAGCAGCTACTGTACTAACTGATTATACTGTCATCCATCCCAGTTTTGGGAAGAAATTTATCATGCACTTGACACTCTTAACATTGAAATTTCCGAGGTATCGGACAGGTAACAAGCACCTGTTCTCGTTCAATAACATCATAAGCTGGGACAAATTTGCAATAGATTCTCTGAACAGGAATGAAACTCGCACTACCTTCTAATTCAAAAAGGCTTCTGCACCATACTTCTGCAGGTGCTCCGAGCTTCATTCGTTGTGGATGCTTGGAAAACCACCTTACAGCTGCTAGAATACAGGTCACAGTTTGATCTCCAATTTCAACATTTTGGCGCAGATAGTAGCTGACCATACCAGGTCTAAGATCAAGACCAGTCACATCGATTCGTCCACCAAGGCTGCACCACCTGGCCATCACAAAACACGAGCGTTCACCTCTTGACTCACAGGAACCATATTGCTCTCCAGCAAATTTAATTGATGAAAATTTTTGAAAGTGCTGGGTAACTGAGGTACTCTTTACTTCATCGAAAATAGTAGCATATGTTCCTTGCAACAAGTCAAGCTGATCAAGTTCTAAGTACTCCAGTGAGTGAGGATAACAGCATTCATATAACGGGAAATTTTCAAAAACCTTCCATTTTTCATTATTCTTTCTGACTGGCCCAATTGCAAGTAGACTGGTTTCAATAATTTCTTTTGATGCAGAGTTTTGCAATGAAACCAGTAGAGTTCCAGAGAGATGTGCAGTTAGTTGGTCAAGTACTGGCCTAAAGGTATCCTGAAATTCAGATGGAAATGGAAGATCCTTTACATATTGATCATCGATAAACTTTCTCATCAATTGAATTTCAGGAGATCTTTGGTTTGTGATGTAATTTCCCAGCAAACCATTGTACCGTTCAAAACTAAATAGCCAGAATGAATACACGGGTCCATAGTCTAATATACAATCCAGAATATGTGTGTGAAGATGCATGTTGGGTGTCACTTTTTCCTTTCCATAAAGTTTTTGAAAATCAGCACAGAACTGAAACAGGTATGTGTGGCCCAAGTTTGCTTTTCCTTCTGTGATGACTGGTGAACAAAACAGGGTACAAGCCATTACAAACTTTCGCCAAACTTCCAGGTGTGGTGAAGGTAAGATGTCCCACAGACCAAAGACAGAAAAAAGTATAGTCCATGTTTTCCATTGGTCAGCTGTGAATCCTCCATAGCTGCATTCTATTTTTCTTGGCATTCTACCAATAGCAGATGGAGCTTTAACATTATCTACCTTGGACTGAATTTTTGAAAGGTCCTTGCTGGTTATGATTGGGTTTTCACCACGAAGCCAAATATTCCGCATTATGTGCTTAGATGTTCCCAGGAAAAGATTGTGCATAGGATCTATGATATGGTACCGAACACAGTCAAAGTACATGTATGGTAGTGCCATTAGTTCTGAGTATCTACTACCATATAGTTGTTCCATGGTTGCCTTTTCTCCAGCAGTTGTTTGGTACAAAATATGCTGGGCTTGCTGCCGGTGTTGTCCATTTGTTCTAGGAGGAGAAGCTTCAAATCCAGAATAGTCCATCTGTCCAACAACACCTTCAAAAACTTTAGTACACTTTGAACACCCATGGGAGGATGTATGGCCGGTAAATCCACAGACTTTCCGAGTTGCTGGAATGTCACAAGCAACACACAAGAGAGCAGCTCAAACTGTTAATTTGTTAGGGTTAATGGTTATTCCATTCCAAATCATGTTTAGTTCCGCCACAAGAGGCTTTAAAAAACTGTTGATATTCAATTTTGGTTCTTTTGGGCCAGGAATTAAACCAACTAAAATGACATTTTCAGGCTTAAATCTTTCTGCTCTAGGCAAGTTCATAAGTACCATATACAAAGCTCCAACACTATAAACTGAATGTTTAAAGGGTTGGAACCAGTCGATATTTAGCATGAAGGCATAATTGTTAGGAGATGCCAGAAATGGTTGGCCCTCTACATATTGCCAGTCCTTCCAAACTTGCCCATCAAAAATGTCAGCAAAAAATCCTGTAGGAATGTCACGTTTCCTCCAAAGTTCACACTTCATGGGAAATTCAGGTCTTTTCAGAATTTTTTTTAAAGTCTCAATAATGCTGTTATAGCAGTATACTTTCTTAGGATAAAGATGAACTTGTCCACTTTTTAGAACAACTTTTTTGAGAAGTGGCTCATTGCATGCCACTCGTCGAAAAATTTGTCGATGATTAGGGAATGGTATATATGTGCAGTTTTTAGTTATGTTTTGATTATTGACATGTGTATGGCATTCATCAAATGTATACACACTGTCACAGCTTGTGCATACAACATACTTAACAAAGTTATCTTTCTCAAGTCCCAGATACTTCTTGAATTCATAATAAGTCTTTGGAAGACAGACAGTGAATGTTACCAGTGGTGAAAAAATTCTTCCCAGTACATCAAACAAAGCACTGAAAAGGGACAACAGTGTCTCAACAGCAGTTTCTGATATCGAGCAATGGTATGCCCACAGGAATAAAAAAATAAGAATCCACCGCGATACTACTGTATATCCAATTTACTTTGAGTCACGTTTACACGATTCGGTATACGAGGGAATGCATTTCCACCATTAAGATCAGCATTGATATCCTCTTCAGATATATTCCATATTTCTGGACCAATACTGTGATGGTCTTTTTCCACAAACATCCACTCATCATTGGAACTATTATCATCTGAAGTATTAGATTGTAATAGTTGCTGTGGGTCAAACATTGGCGTAGAAACATCTTCTGGACATAAAAAGTGCAAAAAATTATAGTCAATAATTATAAAAGTTTTGTCTGATATTTAATTTATAAAGCTCATACTGATACTCATTACTCATAGTATACATACATCACATTGCATATCACCATATTTTAACCTCATACTGATAGTCATACCCAAATTCGAAATATTTAAGTGCTGTAAACAAAGCCAAGGAAATTGTCACTATGACCATGAATTATTGGTAAGTGTACCTTGTGTGTGGCTATCATTCACGCTGCTGTTTATGTTCAACTCGTGATCATTGTTTTGGCTTGAAGTTGAAATTTCTTCATCCGATGAAATATCATCACATTTCTTCCAACGGGCTTCTGCTGAAATGTAGTATAACTTTTCGTGACAACGATATGTTTTCAATGCCACATAATCGTCACAATGTCCACAATACTTTCTCTTCTCACGGGATGAGGATCCAGAGGCTTCCATTTGAAGTATATCTTCCTATATTATTCTATATGATATATTGATATGGACGTAGCCTTTTGCCTGCAGCCTGCCTGCGTACGACCTGAAATTCCTACGCACAGGCTATCACGTGCACGAAGCATGAATGCTTACACGCGATTGGTTTGGGCAAAGTGCGAGTTGTTGGACTTTGTTCGGAAATCAACAAACGTTCGATTTTGATTTTAGGCGGTAAAGTTGTCTTTTCTTTTGTCTAAATTGTCTTGTGTTCACTGTTCTGTGCCCACAGCTGCCCACTCAGTTTCCTTGGAAGACGTTGAATAATTCATTGCTCAGTTTTAAGATATGGGAAGGACTGCTCCAAACAAACGGACTGGTAATTACAGCGTACCTGCACATTCCCGAGGCACTAGATCGGCTGCCACCGTCGTCAGACGAATACAACCGCCATCGCCAGAATCGGCAAACTTTCCTTCGGCTTCGCCCAGCAGATGTTCGTCGTCTTCCACTCCAAGTGCAACATCTTCGCCTCTTGTCAGACAAAGTGAAAATATATCGCCAGTCGCTGGGTTCAGTTCAGTATGCATTCCCACTGTACCCACTACACCAGCTGTAGCTGGTGTTGTTCGATCGGGGCAGCAAAGAAGGGTCGTTACTGAAAGGGATATATTGGCTCCCATTAGACTCCACTATACCCAGAATAGTGATGAAGAGGCCACAAATACTAGTAATGTTGAAGTGGTTGAACCAAGAGTTGTCGAAGGCGAATGTCAAGGTGCCGGACCTATAGCAGCGCAACTAAAGGAGTTTATGGCCCAACAGATTGCTTTTAACAGCCAGCTTCTTCAAGCAGTTAAAGAAAATCCAAAAGACGACAACCAGGACATCATGAATCAACGCAAAAAAAATCGAAAACTGCCCAAGACTTTAACGGTAAGTTTATAATACTCTATTATTAAAACTGTTGTGTTTTATTTGTTGTGAATGTATCTGAATGTATCTTGTCTAGTATACAGCATACCTGTACTTGCGGGGTCTGTATTAACTATTTATGTTGGCTTTTAAGTTAAATTTCCCAAAAACTTTCCACTATCGAGGATGTTTCACGTGACCCGCCAGGATGTATTTGGCGCTACCCGTGCTAAAAAGCGCGCCACTTTTGTAGTTTAAATATTTTTATTACATAAATCCAATTATAAATGGTTTCCTTGTTTTATTTATTAGGCCAATGTAAGAGAGGTATACAAAAATTTAAAAGACAGCAATGGTGAGCCACAATGCTGGGATCTCTCAAAGAGGTAAATTATTATTAAATTGTTTTACCGATGGGCCCTGGGGAAGATAAGCAAGGCATTGGGTAAATTAATAAATTGATAACTTTCTCAGTTTGGCAATATTTTGGTGTCAGACAGGGTGTACCGTACATGTATTTAAAGGTATGATATGGAGCATTTAATTTATTCTTTGTATAAATTGTTTATCAAATTCCCTGTTTTCGGGCAAAATACCTTTCCCGAATTTATTATGTTGGCCCCCTCTCTTGGCCGTTGTTGGACTGTATTGAGACAATGGTTGCTTACAGTTACACACTGTATGGTACCATACTGTACATTTTCAATCTTTAAAAAATATTCAACTTCCACTGTTTTGTACATCAGTACTGTAATTTAAATGTACTCATACTGTATATTTTGTAAGTTTTGCTGCTGTAGAAAACCAAGAGGTCAATCAGCAGCTAATGGTGGGTGTGAGATCCATTGAAAAAGAATCTGCCAGTTTGATAAGAGGTAAAGTATAGAGAACACAATAATTGTAGACTGCAAGTTAGCCTCTCCAATAGTAGGGGATGTCAACAATACATTTAATGATAAAAGAAATAAATTTATTCCAAGAAGAAAGCATTTACAGGCCTCTCAATAACAAAATACTGGTGTGCGACAAATTGTAGGATGTACACAAGTAATTGTAGGCGCACGGGATACGGTTTCTGCTGTAAAAATCAACCACTCCCTTGGTCATTGATTTTCTATTTATTGTTTACAGTACTGAACATCTCTCACATTTGACAAATTTTGTTTTAGTTGCAATGCGTGTTCACTTCAAAACGAAGAAGCAGAGCAAAACACTTAAAGACAATAAATTGGATAAGGATTTTCTCCATCGACAGAGAATCAGGAGTAGATTAAATACGGTTAGTTGATGATTTGTTGTTAACACATGAGTAGTAATGACCCTACCCCGGGCACTTTTTGTGTTTTATGTGTTGTTAGTGTGTTTTTATCTGGCCATGTAGACTGTATCCAGTGCCTCCTTTCCCTGAAGGTTGGGAGTCCTTGACCAAATTGATGTTTGAAAATAAATAACACTTTATACATAGACTAGAAGATAATTTTAGGCAGTTGATATCTGAATTATTTTGGGGGGGTGTCAAGGGCGGAGTCAAGAACCTCAACTTCAACAGACCTGTACACAACCTCGTACCCAGGGCCTTATCTCCGCTCCCCGCCACGCCCCCATGCTCGCTGCGAAAAGACCCTGGCACAGGCTGGTCACGTGTCACCGTAGAATCACCAACTTTTTTGGTGATAATAAAAATTTATTTTGTGGGAGGGGTCCTACAAAACATCTGTCACATTCAACAGTTCATCGAACCGGCGCAATCGTCGAATTATATCTCTTTTCTCTCTTGTTTGTAACTGTAAACAGTTCATATTGGAATAAAGTTTTGCGACCAAAGCAAATTATTTCCTTGGATAATTTATACTTGGGAAAAGATATACTAGCTGTCCTTCCGACAGGATACGGAAAGTCATTCATCTTCATCTTCTGCCTGAAATGGAAAGTTCTTTGGAATGCGATCGTTCAATTGTTATTGTCATATCTTCGCTGAATTCCAAATCAAATTCATGGCTTGACTGGCCGTAATATTGGTTTGTTAAGCTTGTGTGTACTTAACGTGAAGTATGGCGCCTTCGAAGATGGTGCAGAATGCGATGTTAGCAATCCACGGACAATGAACTTCATCAACAACTACGGCACATACGTTATCTTGACATGGTTTGCTCAGCATCAAATCTCGACCATACTTGGAACGAAACAAAGAGACTCCGGGTGAGAAAACACGATGTTTATATAGTGTCCGTTTTCAAACTCGCTTTCCTCGCACAATTGATTGCTAAGTACACGCGCGCTCAACAAACCAATATAATACGGCCAGTCAAGCGATGAATTTGATCATTCATCAGGGAATTCAGCGGAGATATGACAATAACAATTGATGGTATTGAACGATTGTATTCCAAAGAACTTTCCATTTATTTAATATTCTTAGAAGATCAATGACTTTCCGTATCCTGTCGGAAGTACATCTTTTCGTTCCCAAGTATAAATTCTCCAAGGAAATAACTTGCTTTGGTCGCAAAACTTTATTCCAATATGAACTGTTTATTGTGCGCCGATTCGATGAACTGTTGAACGTGACAGATGTTTTGTAGGACCCCTCCCACAAAATTTTTGTTATCACCTAAAAAATTGGTGACACGTGACCAGCCTGTGCCAGGGTCTTTTCGCAGCGAGCGTGGGGCGTGGCGGGGAGCGGAGACAAGTCCCTGGGTACGAGGTTGACCTGTACACAGTCCCTACTTTCCTGTTTTCTCCGCCCGCAAGGACTCTCACCTTCAAGGCTCCCAACCCGCAGGGAAAGGAGGGACTGGATACAGTCTACTGGCATGTGGCAAATGCATCATAAGAGCACGCAAGGCAATTAACTAACAATGCATGAAAATTAGATCAGAAACAAAACGATATGCATACTGTACATGTATGTATCTTATTTAGTTCACTTACAATTATTCACTTACATAAATTGCTATTTGACCAAGGATGAATATATCATACCTCTATCTGTTATGTACATACAACATGACCGAAGTCTGTCAAGACCTTGCGATATTTCCCCATAATTACTGCTAATAAGATGTTATTAGTTTTTAATGTTTATAGTATTTTATGAGTATACAATAGCCCGATACAAACATAGAGACTTTGCTGCAGTACAGGAGCTCCTGTCCATATTTCTGTCCTTCGAAAATAACAGCAGCGTTCGGCCTTAAGCCCTTAAGCCACACAGGTGATTCTTGCTGGGATTTTTCTCCTCTTGGTGCATGTGATTGAGTGGTTCAACGAGTTGTGCAATGCCATGGGTAACATGCCCCATGAGGAGAAAAATCTCAGCAAAAATTGCCCTGCCCCATGAGGAGAAAAATCTCAGCAAAAATTGCCCGTGTGAACGGGTCTTTAAGTCAGTAGATTAGAATTAGGCAAATTCCAGGTAAACAGCTTGAAACACTATTGATTTCCCATAGCAAGTATCAAATGTATAAAAAGACAACCTTACCCAGAAAATATTTCACTTGAAGTGCATCAATTTGCTCTCCGTGACGATTATTCACTGGGAGAGCCCCGCAAACACTATTACTTTTGAAAGGACCAGCTTCGAGTGGTGAAAGTACAGTACAACATTTGTAAACTCAAATCCAGCTTCTGGTGAGTTCTGGCCTCTGGGTTGAAATTGACATGGAACGTACATAATTAGTGCTTTACCAATCACGGACCGAGTTCAAATATTTAACTCCCCAAAGTGATATTTGCAGTTTGCAAGCCCAGAGTCTCATTCTCGATTTCCAATAGAGGCTATAGTGTCCAGGCTAGGTATTGGGCAGATTATAAAATAAGGCACGTATTTTTATTTTTTTTGCTTTCCTGAACTGTTCTTTGACTTGGTCTGCATAAGTGAGATGCTTACAGTATATGCCCCATTCTGCATAATTTGATTTCTTTAATTATGTGCATTGTGCATCGAGTCATTGACAAGTACTGTCTGTCTGTCATATGGCAGTGCATATAAGCCTGACCAGACAAGTGTAATTATCATGTGCATGCAAAACTTGTCAACCAAAATTAATTATGTTTTTGTTATATTTATAGAAACGCAGGCTGAGGCTCAATGCCCTTGAGCAGTCAACCTCAATTTCGCCTGAAACCAAAGGCAAATGTAAAGGTATCATGCATGTTGACTACATGTCATCTGAACATTCAATGTCGGATGTGGATGCAGACCTGGGTGGGTCTGCATCGGACTCTGATTTAGAGGTAGATAGAGCCGTGCAGCCAAGAAAATTTACCGTGAACCGCCTAAAATGGAGGAGTGGAGATGTGGACAAGTTTTTTGTCAGTCTTGATAAAAAAATTTCGAGAAAACGGCGAGCGCAAGGACAGCGAATGGTTTTCGAAAGGTGCGAGGGTGTTGCATCATCGCGAACAGCACCCTTGGATGCACCAGCTTGGGCTGTTAATAATGCATTATAAAGGCGAAGGAACTGAGACATTTATGCACAATAGAACCATTTTTATGTTACGTTTTCTTAATTACTTATGTACGGGTGGCCAGGAGTGGGAATTGTATAAACCCACCCCTGTATGTTATTTCATGATAATTGGACATTTAAGGTGGCTCGATAGTCTAAATCATGAAACAATACGTTTTTTCTCAATATTTTGGTTCATTGTTTTAGTGATCGGTTTTAATTACTGAAAAGGTTTATACTTGTAGCGTTCTCGTGCATATCAAGGGGAACCTTTTCATTATTAATTGATTGAACCACGGCTACAACTATGGAGCTATGCGATGAACCAAATTGAAGCTCATGAAACTGGTGAAAACATTTTGTTGAGAAAAAAACGTATTTTCTTATGACTTAGACTATCGAGCCACATTAAATTATGTCATGAAAACTGGAAGTCAACGATGACATCATGGCAATGGTTCGTATTCTGGTCTTGCATGTTATTGTTGGGTTTGCTCATTGAAATAAAAATTATCGTATTCAGTTTAATTTGCTGTTGCCTTATGGTTTGACAAATTGTTTTCTGTGTAATGTGAATTCGTAATATTTGCTCGAATTCACGCAATTCGAAATGAAAGTAAACATGCTTACATGCACGTTTACTTCACATTTACTCCATCACATAATTTAAGCAAACACCAAATTCCTTCGAGTTTAATGCCATGAAAGCTATGTAAATATAGTAACACACTCGCCAGCTTAAACATATCTAAATATGCGCAAACGTTAAAATTACTTTCATATTAAAGCCGGAGCAAATATGTTTTGAATTTCCACATTTACTTATGTTTAAATTCAGAGTAATTTAAGAGCAAATACTCGGGTTTACTTCACGTTTACTCCATCACATAATGTAATCAAACACCAAATTCCTTCAAGTTTAATGCTATTATGAAAGCTATGTAAATATGGTTAAACACTCGCCAGCTTAAACTTACCTAAATATGCGCAAACCTTAAAATTACTTTCATATTTAAGCCATAGCAAATATGTATTGAATTTCTACATTTACTTATGTTTAAATTCAGAGTAATTTAAGAGCAAATACTCGGGTTTACTTCACATTTACTCCATCACATAATGTAATCAAACACCAAATTCCTTCAAGTTTAATGCTATTATGAAAGTTATGTAAATATGGTTAAACACTCGCCAGCTTAAACTTACCTAAATATGCGCAAACGTTAAAATTACTTTCATATTTAAGCCAGAGCAAATATCTATTGAATTTCCATATTTACTATAATATTTAAATTCAGAGTAATTTTAGAGCAAATTTGCCCTTCAGCGCGTTTGCTTGCAAATTAAACATGGTGGAAATATGATATTTGATTTCGAGCAAATACAAGGGAATTTGGTATTTACTTCATATTTACTCCGTGTTCACTGCCATTGTAAATCCATTTTTTCGTGCAGTGTTGGAGGAGAGTACGACGAGCCCACTTCAATAAGGGCAATGCTTCAAAGTATTGATCGTTACCTAAGGCAAAACAATTATGGAGCTTCAATTCTACACGATACTGCGTTTTCAGGGGTCCGAGACATCTTAAAAAAGAAACAAAAGGAACTGAAATCACACGGCAAAGGAAATAAACCAAACGCTGCTGAGCCGCTTACCGACGACGATATTAACGACTTGTACGCCAAAAAAGTGTTGGGAATCCACGCTCCCCGACCGCTTCTCAACACAGTGTGGTTAAATAATTGTGTTTTCTTCGGAATGCGACCTGGTAAAGAGCAACGAGACTTATCCTGGGGAGACCTGCAGTTGAAAACTGACTCGTCCGGAACTCGTTTTATTCAGTTTTATACCACGGAAAGACAAACTAAAACTCGCACCGGAGAGAACCCTCGAAATCGACGTGAAGTTAAGCCTGTTATGTACGAAAATAAAGAAAACCCCGAGAGGTGTCCAGTCACTGCTTATCTAAGATACAAAGAAGAACGACCAGCCGAGATGTGTGGAGATAGCTCGCCATTTTATCTTGCTATAAATACCGAGATTCCAAAGCCTGGCAAAAGGTGGTTCAAAACTAACGCTCTTGGGGTTAATTCTCTACGAAACATGATGAAAAACATGCAAACAGCAGCTGGCATAGAAACGGATAGAAAAATCGTAAACCACAGCACACGAAAACACCTAATTCAGAAGCTAGTAGACAACGAAATCCCTGCAAATGAGATCATGCAAATAACAGGACATAAAAACGTGAACTCCATAAACAACTATTCAACAATGTCCGCGACTAGACAACAACAATCTCTGGTATTTTGTCCAATTCAACCTGCAGCGCCAGCGTTCAGGAATCTCAGTTTAGCACTTTATTTGTACGAAACAGCACTTCTGGTAACACATCTTTGGGAAATCTTCCAAGTTTTCTTCAGAACTGTAACATTCAAACTGTAAACATTAATCTACTGCAGCCGAATTCCTCTTCTACAGTCATGGAGAGCTCGGACACCGTTTCAACAGTTAAGAGAAGAAGAATAATTCTTGAATCTTCAAGTGAAGAAAGCCAGTGAAAAAATGAGTTGAGTTTTTTTTAACAATGTTAATGTGTTTTAAAGACGTTTTTTAATGAACATAATATAGCCTAAATTGTTTAATCCTGAGGCTAAGTAATAAAATTCACTTTGTATATCTTTTCATTGAATAAAGTCATACGCTTTGTTATTTTTGCTTCAACTTTTATCCATATAATAAAAAGAACATTTCACGGTGGCTTTGGAAATATGACTTTTATTTTCTCGTGTTGAAAACAATATTTTACTCACTCGCTGAGCTCGTTCGTAAAATATTGTTTTCACCACTCGAAAATAAAAGTCATATTTCCGTGCCACCGTGAAATATCCTCTATTATTTATTTATTTATATATATATATATATATATATATATATATATATACGTGTAGGTTTTGGTCTACGAAATGCAAAGAGTGCTCAACAACATATAGTTAGAGCAAATAATAGATTTTCGCTTACCTCAAAACTGGTCTGCTACAACTTGTTTCATCTGTAAAAGAATCTATATATATATATATATATATATATATATATATATATATATATATATATATATATATATAAAAAGTTGTATATATATAAAGTTGTATACATACAAGTTGTAGCAGACCAGTTTTGAGGTAAGCGAAAATCTATTTGCTCTAACTATATGTTGTTGAGCACTCTTTGCATTTCGTAGACCAAAACCTACACGTATATATATATATATATAGGTAATATTGGGCATTTCACTCGATTGAACAACAGGTACTAAGGATTTAAGGCCGCTAAGTTGCATTTTTCGCAACTGGTCCCGGTTAGGTCTTAAAATGTATATATTTCCACACTCGAAATTTTCCTTCACCATAAATCCTTAGTACCTGTTGTTCAATCGAGTGAAATGCCCAATATTACCTATAATATACCAGAATCTTATCCCGGCATTACCACCGTTATATACAGGACTCGTGACTAGGCTCTCGGCAACGGCTTCCGTAGCTCAGTGGTCAGAGCACTGCACTAGCATCGCAGGGTCGCGGGTTCAATTCCTGACCGGAAGGCCGCTAAGTTGCATTTTTCGCAACTGGTCACGGTTAGGTCTTAAAATGTATATATTTCCACACTCGAAATTTTCCTTCACCATAAATCCTTAGTATATATATATATATACTAATAAATTTGCGTTCCAGCTGAGTTCACTTTCATATCCGGTCGTTGCAGTAACTTGTTATTCCCGAGACAAAGTACACCGTACACTTCGGAGCGATCGAGCATTTTAGATACAATACGGCGTATTGAATGAACGATATCCTCATTGTTTGAGTTTTTCAGCTGTTAAAACGGCGGCATAGCAATATAAAGATTCCGCTTTTTTTCTCACCACAGTCGGTGTCTTATGATATATCGAATTACTTCAAGGCAGAGGGAACGCAGGCTCTGGGAACGAGATTGATTACTTCATTGCCATTGGAAGGACAGTTGCTAGCCTGTGTTCCAGTCCATTATGACTGCATAGCAGGCTCTCTTATTGGGGGAGAGAGCTGGGGTCTCCAAAACCGAGCGGAGAAACGGAAGCGGATCCATTACGAATCGACCGCCACTGTCACATAATTTGTATGTCTCTGGTCTCTCATGTGCTTGGTAAAGATATTTCCACACAAAAGAATAAAGTTGGCAAGGAAAAGCAATTTTATTTTTTTATAAAATATTATCAAAGCACTGAAGTAAAACACTGAAAAAATAAAATACTGAATAAAAGTAAAATACTGAATAGTAAAGTTTCATTAAGTACTGCAGAATAAGCCGAATCATGCAGTGTTTATTGTAATAAAATGTTCTCATTTTAATAACTAGTTGATAATGGACAAAAATATTAAGGTGTTTAAATTGATAACCAAATAAGCAAAACAATGTATCGTTTACGAATTTGTAATAAACTAAAGTCTGGTGATCTGGTAACACGGGAGAGGACTGGGGCTAGTTATCAAATAGAAACCATTTTCAGATAAAAATTTCTTAATATCTCGTGAAATATATTAGATTGTCATATGGGATCGTGTTTTCCATCGTTAAACATAGATACAAAGGTTCACACAGTTCACTGGAAGTGAGAAGTTATTAAATATACGAAAACTGAAATTTTATTCTGTTGCTACATGTAGCTACAGGGCATGTTATACAGACCCAGGCCATATGTCGCAAAATGTTTTCAATTTCTACGTACATATGACATATAATATGTCTATGCCGCTCAAATAATTAGAACAGGAGGTTGTATTTTCACACCTTCCTAGAATTTTACATGTTTTTTATTGACGTGTCTGATGTACACCTTTGGATCTTCTATAAAGTACAACAAACGTTCAATTGCACTCGTTGAAATAACAATAGGACTTTAGAATATTCATTAGCGCGAAAGAACATTTAATAACGTTTTTGACACATCAATAGCATTCATTACATATGCATGACAAATTCATTAACAAAATACCAATATCACTTAAGCACATTCATTTACAACAAAGGCATATTCATTAAAGATCATACGTACGATAAATAAACAACAGATGAACTACATTACATTCATACGGGGACAAGGCAAAGGAAATCCATCTATGCGTGCGTCAGCCCTTACTTGACAGGCCAGGCTTCCGCTACCAACACATAGAGAAGAGGCGAAAGAGGACAGCCTTGACGAACCCCTCGACTGACGGGAAAAACCTCCGTCATAAAAGCGTTCGTGATCACCGCTGAGTTGACAGACAAATACAGTAACGACACCCATCTCCGAAACGATGGTTCAAAACCCATCTTAACCAAGATCCGTTCCAGAAATACCCACTCTACCCGATCGAAGGCCTTCTCCTGGTCAAGAGAAAGAATAGCTGTGCAGGCTACGTTTTCTCCCATGAACCGACCTGGAATGCCGCAAGACTGATCTGGCGACACTACCGAGCCGATCACTCTAAGGAGGCGACTACATAACGCTTTTGTAGTTCGAACACAATAAAGTGATAGGACGCCAATTCGCCGTGTCCAGAATATCACCTTTCTTGAACAAGAGCGTTATGGCACCGGAGCTTTGAGTTAAGGACAGTTTACCCGACACAAAACAGGAGTTGAACACAGATATAAGATCTGGTCCAAATAGGTCCCAAAAACGTAAATAAAATTCTACAGGAAGACCATCAATGCCTGGTGACTTATTAGTAGGCAATTGCTTTAATGCGGTAAGGCATTCATCAAGCAGTAAGCCCACCTTCACATATATGAGGCCACTTCAACTTCCGAAAGTGTACGCTCCAGGGAAGAAATAAAGACATCCTGTTCTGCGCCTCCTAATGGTTGCGACGAAAAGAGACCATAGTAATAGTCGCGCTAAACCGCCAACATATCTGTTTTAGATGTTGCAAGGCTACCGTCTATACGCCGGACCCCACAGATTAGTTGCTGTTGGCCGCGAACCTTCTCCTGACGAAGAAAATAAGCTGAAGAGGTTTCACCCTCCTCCGCCCATTTAACGTTAGCGCGCAGTTGCGCCCCTGAGCAACAGTACGAAGCTCAGCGGCCAACTCTGACCGTGCCTCTTCTAATCTAGCCTGGGACGTCGTCCCTTGTACTACCTGTCGTTGAAGGACAGCGATATTGGAATTCAACTGTTTGATTTTACATTTCTTGGCGCGGGATGATGCACGCGACAAGGAACGGATCAATTTTTTAAGCCGGGCTTTGCCGGCATCCCACCAGATCGAGAGAGCATGAAAACGACCACGCTCAGAACTCCAATCTGTCTAAAATCGTTCGATTTCGTCACAGAAGGCCTCGTCCTTTAGGTGGGAAGTGTTGAATTTCCACAGACCATGGCCTCGTGGGACCTCAGATGGTAGGTCGATGTCGAGATACACATAAGAGTGATCTGACGTAAAGAAGGGAAAAATCCCTACCGACGAGACAAGACCCTGGTACCGCGAGGGCAGCCAGATCATATTAATTCGGGATCCCTGAGCGCCATTTGGCCGTCTCCAAGTGAACTCCTCGTCGTCTGGGTGCAAAACACGCCAGACATCACAGAGTTCAAATGTACCCATCAGATCTTCCAGGGTAGGCGACCAATTATACACCCAGGATGACGTGGGATTACACCCAAACCGATCGATAAATGGATCTACTACCGTGTTAAAGTCTCCGCACAATAACACCGGTAAATGAGTGTCAATGGCCTGATAAAAAGATTGATAAAAGATTTCACCGTCCTTCTTGTTGTTCGGCCCGTATAAACATGCAATTTGAAAATTAAAATTACCACAGGAAAACTCAGCGATGATCAACCGCCCAGAAGAGTCTCGCCACTGATGAACCAGATTCAGAAAAGGTTGAAATAAAATAGCAACACCGCTGCTACGCACAGTGCCTGGAGACGAGACACATTGAAAATGTTTTTTATTAATAATTTCTAGATTGGAATGAGCAATCCAAGCGGAAAACTCTTGCTCAGAAATAGAATGTGTCTCTTGAAGACATATAATGTCCACATCAAAACAATTCAGCCAGGCCATCAAGGTCTGGCGACTTACCAGGGATCGAAGTCCCTGAACATTGAGTGTAAGTATCTTATACATTATCCTGGGACCCCTGTAAAGGGGGATTTGGGATACGTACTGCAGGACTAATACTGTCCTGGTCCAGTAAACTGCCAGTAACAAGATTTAGCAGTGGAGCGTCACTACCTAATACAGAATCATCAATTTCTTCGGAAAGATCACTATCCGAATGATATGCCAAAGACGCAAATTTATTGCGTTTACGTGTCGGATTGGGAGGTAAAGAAGGTTGCGTCTTCCTTCTCCCAAGAGTAGGATGAGTGGGTTGAAGTGGTTGAACGGTCGCGCACCGATTTCCAACCTCCTTTATTTTCACTAACCTTGGTCCGAATACCGGACCGACGAGTTTGAATAGCCTCCGATTTCGAAAACTCTGAAGAACAAGCATTTGAAACACCAGGAAGCTGATGTTTTGCCTGTGTATTGTGGCAATCGCAGGAGTCAACCCAGTCGAAGTGCAATGAGAGGGCCTCATCCTGAGAGGACTCCCTATGTGATCATGATTGCCTCTCGCGTCAGGTAAGTTTTTATTTTGAAACAATGACGTAGATGGAAATACGCTCACCGACTAACACGCCAAAATTAATGGCCGGCTCAAACAAATTTTACGTCCTGCTCCGACAGACGACCACCGAGCCCCGAAGTACTGCGGCGGATTTACGAGTTGCAGGGGCGTTGGATCCCGCTCGCGACAATCACCAACGCTAGCCTGCGAAACATTAAATTAAGGAGAGCAGTGGCTTAAAAGGACCCAAACCGAAGTATGAGGATGCCTCAGGTCGCACCAGCTCCACCACCGAGAGGTGGCGGCCGGTTGCTACGATGTTGCGCTTTAGAGGCGACCGAAGCCTCTAACAATCTATTCATCTACGGATGGGTCGGAACGCAACTCAGCAACGACAGAGAAAGATCCGTCTGCGCGCAAAGTGCCCAGCCCACCACCAGCAAGCCATTGCGCCTCAAAGGTGGACATGAGGCAATGGCGATGCTCCACTCGCAAGAGAAATCGAAAGGACGACTTTACTCTTTCCAACGAGTGACGTGGTACTGGTTGTAAACCCTCAAAACGGAAGCGATTCCGATCGAGCCAGAGCCGATGACGAATGAGGCCGAGGAGTGCTACGAAGCCAGCGGGAATCTTATCTACGCTGGGATACCCAAACAGACGCTCGCGGGACCGCGGAAAGTTCGCGGTCGGCCGGAACATCATCAGGAGACAGATGAACCACCCGAGAAGATGGTGCGCGAGTGGACAGTCTCCGTATAGATGCTCCAGCGTCTCCACGGCGCCACAATGGCATCCTGGTGTTACGTGCATGCCGAACCTGGCGAGGCGATCAGCGGTGGGCAGGATCCCATGCGCCGACAGCCAGCAGGTGTCCAAAGCTGGCCTATTATAGCGCAGCGTCTTGAGATCACGCCACACCGTAGGCCAATCGACGTTCAGGTGAACGTTCCTCGCCACACAACGATGTGGAATGCGTTGGTGGTCCGACAGCACAGCGTAGGCTGACCGAGCAGTGACAGAGGCCAAAGGGACTGCAATACCCGATGTTCTGGTGATTGCCCACGAATTCGAGTCTTTATGACCCGAACAGGCCAGCCAGGCCTCCATCACGCCGCGATAGAATGGCGGCAATCTCCTCAGCGTTGATGTTCCGATGGTGCTCATCGTAAAGGCTCGCTCGATGGGTTCGGCGAGGAAAGCTTTCCGTAGTCAATGGCGAAAAAAGAAGTGCCATGGCTTTTCCTCGCCTAAGAGAAACCGCTTCACCCACATCACTTGAAGTGATGCGACCTTCCGAGATAAGTCAACAACCCCCAGCCCGCCAAGGGCCAGTGGTTGCGTCACCAAAGACCGACTGAGCCATTCCCTCGGTTTGTTCCAGACAAACCGAAACACTGAACGATTAATGTTAGTAATTACTGCTGAGCTCATGGAAGATGCTACCTACCGATTCTCCAATTTATCTGGGTATGCTACTCAACGATGCTCCAATTTATCTGGGTATGCTACCCAAACCCAACCATGCGCCAATTTATCTGCATGAGTATGCTACCCGCCGATGCGCCAAATTATCTAGGTATATGCTTACTACGCTAGCGAGATACCACAATGAGCTCAGCGCTAAAACATTAGTAATGACCGCACGCCGCCAAAGTACAATCCAGCTTCTTAGAAGCAGGTCCCCAAGCAGAAGCCCCGTCGCCGAGACAGCTACCTAGGGCCTCGATGTTGTTGCTGGACATCTTGAAAGCCACCGGGAAAGAGGTACGCGCTCGCCACGGACCTAATAAAAGGCCGTGGCATTAGGACTGGTTGAGCTTGGCACCAGACGCCAATTCGTACCTCTCGAACAGCCGCACCAAAGAGAGGACTGACAAGTCGCTCGATACGAAACTTGTAGTGTCGTCAGCATACTGTGATACCTTCACGCGCTTGTTTCCCCCAGGGAGAGGGAAGCCGTCAATGTTCGGATCAGCACGGATGGCACACGCCAACGACTCCGCAACGAGGACGTAAAGCAGAGGGGAGAGCGGACAACCTTGGCGACCCCCGCGGGTCACAGGAAACAGCTCCGAAACGAAGCCGTTCACTATCACCGCAGAGTACACGTCAGTGTACAACAGCTTCACCCATGCTAAAAAAGAAGGCCCGAACCCCATCTTGATCAGTACCTTAGCCATGAAGGCCCACTCCACGCGGTCGAAGGCCTTCTCCTGATCAAGGGACAAAATAGCGCCCGGAACCGTCTCGGAATTGGCGTAATCAACTACGTCATGGAGAAGACGTAGATTCTCCCCAATAAACCGCCCCGGTATGCCGCAAGACTGATCAGGCGACACCACCGAAGCAATCACCTTGAGGAGGCGATTAGCTAACGCTTTCGCGGCGATCTTGTAGTCCACACACAAGAGTGTAATAGGGACGCCAGTTTGCCGTGTCCAAGATATCTCCTTTCTTGTACAGAAGCGTTATCGCCCCGGAGCGCTGTGTAAACGACAGTTGACCACGACGGTAACATGAGTTGAATACGTTAACCAAGTCTGGGCCCAACAGCTTCCAGAACGAACATAGAATTCAGCTGGAAGACCGTCTACCCCTGGTGACTTGTTCAAGGCCATTGCGTGGAGCGCCCGATCGCACTCCTCCTTGGTGAGGGCCTATTTTCTACGTCAAGAGAAAGTCCGGGGGCAGCGGAAACTGATCAGTGGTGTACGTCGCTGTGACGGATCCGTTGCACATACCACCAAGGGCATGCTTGACGTGTGGCAGAGGTACTGCTTCCAGCTTTTCTCCTCAGAAAACCTGGAGCAGGAGGAGCAATTGCTCTTCCTGGATAGTTTGGAACGTAGTCTGTCACCGGCCAAATCCGAGTTGTGTGTGAGGAAGCCGAAGATGTTTCACCCTCCTCAGCCCACTGAAGTCTGGCACGCACCTGGGCTCCTTTCGCCTTCGATTGGAGCGCAGTTTCCAGGTCTGCCTTTGCTCTTGCCAGTGGTTCGGAGAGATCCTCCCCGTCGTTGATACGTCATTGGATAGCTTTCATTCGATCGTTCAATTCACTGATGGTCCGACGTTTCGCACAAGACGCAGCTCGCGCTAAAGGCCGGATCAACTGCTTCAGCCTGGATTTTCCGGCATCCCACCAAGACGAAAGAGCAGAGAACCGACTCTTCTCGTTACTCCACTGTAACCAAAATCGTTCGATTTCGGCACAGAACGCTTCGTCCTGGAGAAGCGAGGAATTGAACTTCCACATACCCTTGCCACGTTTGACCCCGAATGGAAGGTCAATCTGCAGATACACATAACTGTGATCTGAGCAGAAGAAAGGAAGAAGTTCAACCGATGTGACAAGCCCAAGATATCCCAAGATATGGGGCAGCCATACCATATCGATGCGGGATCCCTGTTTGCCATTTGGTCGCCTCCAAGTGAACTCTGCGTCATCTGGGTGACGAGCACGCCAAACGTCGCAGAGATCAAATGTACCCATCAGATCTTTCAGGGTTGAGAACCAATTGTACGCCCAGGGTGATTTCGGGTTACACCCGAACCGATCAATATATGGATCAACTAACGTGCTGAAATCCCCACATAACAACGCAGGGATATCTGGGTCTATGGCTTGAAAAAAGGACTCAAAAAATTGAGCCCCAGCATCCTTCACATTTGGCGCATAAAGACACGCCACCTGGAAGTTAAAATTATCGCGAGCGAACTCGACAATAATCAAACGACCAGAGCTGTCACGCCACCGTTTCACCACTTCGAGATAGATCAGGCCGGAAGAGGATGGCAACCCCGGAGGAACGTACAGCTCCCGTGGACGAGACGGACCTATAACTAAATTTGTTAGTGGGGGACGAAGGGGGGAACCACCCCGCGAATTCACCCTCCGAGGTCGAGTGAGTCTCCTGTAGGCACACGATGTCCGGGCCTACACAATTCAACCAGGCCATTAAGGCCCGAAGACCCTGGACGTTAAGGGTAAGGAGACTAAACATTGGGACCTCCGACACCGGTCAGCGCTGAAGGGTTCGATGATTCAGAACCAGGAGGGGCCGACGTGTCAGAAGTGACAACAGTCGGGTTGGGGATGGTCGTTCGGCGGGGTGGGGGGTCCAGGGAACGCAAGTTGCCGGACGCGGTGAGGAGGGACTTGGGTGGAATGAGTCCCTCGTCATCAATGTCCGATTCGTCGGACAGCAAGGCGAACCGATTTTTTGTGACAACGACAGCGCGGGCTCTTCCGGAGTAAAGAGGTGTCGGCCGTGTTGTTTTCCTCTTAAACTGGTCTGCCCGCAACTGTTCCCGATGAGAAGCACCCGCGGGCGACTGGTACCGCGGGATTTTGCTTTTCCGGTTTGTGATGAGTGCAAAACTATCCTCTGATGGAGGAATGGATACGTGTTGACTGGCCCCCACTCCCATGGGAGTAGAGCCACCAGCCGAGTTGGTTTCGGGAGGTACCTGGGCATCGACAACCAGACCCTCAGGGCGGAGGAGGACGACGATGATGATGAAGTAGAACTCGTGCTGTGATGTTCGGCAGGAAGTACTGGCCTCCCTGAGTCCGCCAGACGCAGACGGATCAGTAGAGGCAGACGCTGGGCCCGGGAACCCCACAGAGGGATCTTTGGACCGGGCGGCCGGAGGTTGTGGGGCCGATGTTCTGGCCTTCCTGGCACATCGCCCGCCACCGCTTTCGTCGTTTTGCCCGCTGGGCGGCTGCCGGGCGGGCAGATAGTGGGACCCGGTGGAGGGGAGTCCATGCTCAGTCCTGAATCTCCAGGACGGGGACGGAGAGACGTGTAAGCTCCGCCAAAGGGCGACACGCTCAGATGCAGGGGCAGACCGATTGCCTGCCACCTCAGCAAAGGAGCCCGTTGGCAATGCGCCAGACGGGACAATACTTCACCATGACTGAGCAGGGTCATGTTGACTAGTGTCAACAGCACCCACTAGGGGGAAGACAGGTGGAACGGACCCGGGACCGAGTGGAGGAGGGTCCCGTTGAGGTGCATGGGGACAGGCCCTGCCGATATGGCCAGGTGCCCCGCATCTGAAGCAGGTCCGTGTCTGTCCCCGATAAAATACGTTACACGGGTGCCCCGCAATTCGCAACCACGAAGGGATGTTCTTTTTGACGGACATACGAACTGACCGCGTCCCTGTAGCCCTGCCCATACAGGTCTCCATCTTGACCTCGCGAATGTCCCCGAAGGGACGCAAGGCCTCCGAGATGGTCTCCGGAGGAAACCCGTAGGGGAGTTCGGCTGAAGGTCAGACCGTGACTAACTACGTCCTCAAGTTGGTCAGAGGACGCCAGGGTAAGCCGGAAATTGCGCCCCTGGTACAATTGGACAGACAGGAAATGGTCGTGCCGGTCCGGGAAAGACTGATTAATGGCCTCGTTTAACTCCCGCACAGTGATGGCCGGGGCGGGAGGCGAGGTAATGGCCAAACGAGGAATTGTCCCAAGGACAACCCGGTTTGCATATGGAATGGCCATTGGAGTGTGTGACGGTGTGGTACCAACGAAGCGATACCAACCCTTATTTTAACAAAAAAGTGAAAACACTGGCGGTTCCGCTGACCTGCATCCGCCGAGCGCGGGCGCCAGTTCAGCGTTCGTTAATTGGACCAAAAGGCCGACGACGGTTGGTCTACGACACGGAGTATTCCCAGGCGGTCACCGACCAGACTTGACAGCGGTGATCGGACGAGAACCGGTGTTTTCCTGGTGGTGTGGTCATGGACATTTTCTACGGCGAATTACGAAGTGTTGAGGGAGATGAATTCGCAAGAGTTTCGCACACATGCAAATCAATGGCGTGGCTGCGACGCGTACGGCCGTGGAATTGGGGAGGCTTTGTGAGGGAGGAGTAGAGGGAAGGATGTTCGACAAACGTCCGCCGTAAGCGATCGGTGTGAGTTGGGTGGCAAGGATGACACGTCGAGGTTCGTGTGTGGATGGGATCGATGCAGGATGTGCTGAACGACGGGATGTGTCAGGCGGTCCGTGTGATATTCGATAGGATCGAGATGTTGTTGGTCGGTGTTGTATGGGTTCGTGATTGCTGCTTTTTCGTCTGCGTTGATGAGCTGTGGAACGATTTGGTATAGGATGCGAGATGGATTTCGTTCGATGTCGGCTTCTTAATGATCTTGTTCGACAGACAGCTCGACGATCGAATGATGTTTGTGCGGCGGCAGTATGAATTTCAAGTGGATTGTCGAGTTTGATTTGTGCACGAAGGGGACGAGCGCGAACGCAGGTCCACACTACCAGAAATTATACGCTCGAGTTGCCTACATTTGGGGCAATCGTAGGAGTCAACCCAGTCGAAGTGCAATGAGAGGGCCTCATCCTGAGAGGACTCCCTATGTGATCAGAGTGCCTCTCGCGTCAGGTAAGTTTTATTTTGAAAAGATTATTCGTACATTTCGAGGACGTACGTGCAAAGAATATTCTAAACAGGGGGAGCCTACAAAGCTGCTAACCGTGCTGAGAGCATGACTCTCACCCCCAAAGACGGAAACTTAGAATCCTTGAGACGCGAGAGGCAACAATGATCCTAGATAAAGAAAGAAGGAAAAAAAGGGAACTAAAATGGTTACTTCACCCAGTACAGACCAATTAAGGAGAGACCTAGCCTCCTCCGCAGGCAACTCTGTGGCTTCTTTTATCCGTGTCAAATCGCTTCCAAGGCTGTACGAGCAATGTTTTCGTTGGGATTGCAGGGAAGTATAGGGATTGTGAAGGGCCCTTGGCGCATTTCTCGGCCAAAACAGCGTTGGAAGCTATTTGACTCGGGAAAAAGAAGCCAAAGAGTTGCCTGCGGAGGAGGCTAGGAGAGACCAGGGAAGGGGTTAAATTTATCCTAGCCTGCGAGCCGGCTCTCCGCGGGTTGGGGGAGGGCGGGTTGGAGCGGGCGGCTTGCGGGGGGAGGCGCGAGAAGGGAGAGCCTGCAACAATCATGGGTGTTATTTGATTACGCCCACTTTATTAGTTTTGACATATCTGATCAATCAATTACGCTCACTTCATTAATTTTCACATATATTACCAGTCAGATCAATCATATTCGTCCAAAATTCTTGGTGAAAAACCCAAGCCTCTCCGCGGGTTGGGGGAGGGCGGGTTGGAGCGGGCGGCTTGCGGGGGGAGGCGCGAGAAGGGAGAGCCTGCAACAATCATGGGTGTTATTTGATTACGCCCACTTTATTAGTTTTGACATATCTGATCAATCAATTACGCTCACTTCATTAATTTTCACATATATTACCAGTCAGATCAATCATATTCGTCCAAAATTCTTGGTGAAAAACCCAATGTAAATAATCACAGCTGCATAGCCATGGCTTACATGGCTAGTAAAGAAACTCAAAAAAATCTCCGAATAAGAAAGGACCAAAACCCAAATCAATTTGTAAAGACGATTTTTGTCGTGTATGTATTATTACATTAATTTCAAAATCAAATGCGGGAGTTCCAAGTGTTCGACGGAGAACCTGTTTGAACAGTCGGAAAGCAAGGAAGCCAAAGGATCAATTCTTGCAAACGATTGCAAACGATAATTGTGGATGTATCTAAATCTGATTACCTTTAAGATAGAGTTTGCCGTACTTGGAAACTGTGCGCAGTTCAGAAAACGCAGACAAAGCGACATCAAGAGAGAGAGGACAATTGCCAACAACAATAACACCAGAAAGACTAGACGTGCGTCCACCGCAAAAATAAAAGAACCTCGTCGTCGAAAGCCTCTATTTTGTGACGAACATGAAAGGGGTGAATCTCTTTCTTTTGAAGACGAACTAAATAATTTAATGAATAGAAATTTGAAGAAGGCAAATCAGGAAGCCGTGTGCGTGTTATTATATCGTATCCTAACAAATGTGTAACTAAGGGTCAAATTACGGAAAGTTCATCATATACAATTGCTTCGTCGGTTCTATTTTTTAACTCCATTTAATTTTTCAACAACTACACACAATATAAACCTTCGACATTAAATTTAAAGACACTTTAGACCATCCTGGTTTGTATTTCTGCCTTTAAATTCTGTTTCAAAAGTGGACGGGTATTCTATAATTGCTCCGTAACTGTCAAGCAATCGTTTGACCAAACAACACAGAATTTGTTTAGAAATATTGCGTTGAAAAATTGGGCTACGGCAGCGAATAATATTTTCCAACATGATATGTTGAACTATCTTGTCATGTCCCCGATGTTCTGCGAAGGAAAATTACCATTCTGAAGGGACTTCTCTTGAAGAACTCACTGCCTTTAGCAACAGCCTCTTTTCTCACGAAGTTAGCTTGCAATGTCCACTTTGACATTCTCTTCCAGACCGCACAATACGTCATTGCTGTTTATCAGCTAGACACATAAATTATAATTTCCACCAATAGAAATTCGCGGCCGTCTGCGGCCTCGAGTATCGATTTACCCCTATGATTGTTGCAGGCTCTCCTTCTCGCGCCTCCCCCGCAAGCCGCCCGCTCCAACCCGCGCTCCCCCAACCCGCGCTCCCCCAACCCGCGGAGAGCCGGCTCGCAGGCTAAATTTATCCTAAATTAACTATTTTATCCTAAAGCCGAAGCGATGGGAAGTTTAAGCTAAAAAGGATAAAAGGTTAAAAGGTTAAAAAGAGAGACAGTGGTTACTTCACTCAGTTCAGACCAATTAAGGAGAGACCGGGGAAGGGGTTAAATTTATCCTACATTAACTATTTTATCCCAACGCCAAGGCGAAGGGAGGTTTAAGTTAAAAAGGATAAAAGGTTAAAAAGA